>OX336423.1:17822362-17889862 GCA_946903255.1 Schistosoma spindalis
CAGTAAACCACCTGCTTCGGTTCGGGCAGCTGGGCAGTATCCCAGCCCTCACATAAATCATTAAATTTATATGGCTCATATCTATTTAGTGCTTTCTTGTACCAATGTTTATATGTACTGATCAGACTATGAAAATGCTCTTTATAGATGGTTATATCATTGATATTGATGATAGAGCAGAAGAAAATATTCATGAGACAAAGTTACTTAAATGTTGTTTCCAGGTGACGGATACGAGGAAGTTGTTTCCAATGGATGAGAATGATTCATTTACTTATCCGTAGTGGCAGGTAATACGAAATAATGAAACAAACTATGATTTCTCATCTATTCAATTCACTTCATGTTGTTTTACTTATTTCTTCCGATTGTTATTTAGGACTGCAATCGATTAGTCTCTTGTTGGCATATGTGCCTCCTGTGTGGACTGCCTCGATATTGTCTTATGACACACAAGCATTCTAATGAAAGATGGATGATGATGGAAAGCAGTGGAAAGATACAAGTAAACAATGCCAATTGAATTTAAACTTCCTTCCATCACACTAGCAAATGATTATCAGGACACAGTAACTAAGTGGATAACATGATGGCGTTTGAAGTGGACAGTGGTGAGTTCGAGTCTCAAAGTGAACATTAACACGTCTGGGATGCAGGTACATCCAGTTGACCAATTCCAGATAGGTCGTAACGTGTGTCCTGCGTTCCACTACTAACCACTATTCATCTTTACTTATAAAGCTCATATATATTCAGTTTGAATAACACTACAATCTATCTAAATAGATTCCTGAGAATGTTTTGTAGCCATCAATAGACAAATAAGTTGGCAAATGTTGTTGATTCAATATCAGAAATATGACTTGAGTTAGTTTAAACGAATCATTTTCTTTTGTTTTCATTTCACTACTCATTGGTCAATCAATAATGTTTACTGAAGACACAATAAAAGCACGAGAACAATGCGAATGAGACAGAGACAGAGAGAGAACCGAGAGAGAGCCGGTCGAGAGACACAGTGAGAAAGAGAGCGAGAGTGGTTCCATTCAAAATGTACCTTTCCATATTACTCTGTATAAACATGTTCTTCTTGCCTATTCATTCATTTCGACCATCTTGTAAGTCAAACAAATATGTTGTATTGTATGTTTATAAACATTTTTCCTCCATTGGTATTCTATTTCACGAAATGTAATTGAACATGCACAAACACACACACACACAGAGTGAATTACAGAATGTCTTCATGTAATCTGAATAGCATACAGTATATGTGTAATTCATTAGGGAAATGTAAAATGAATCATCCGAGATGCATATTGTTCCTTCAGTTTCATATGCGATCACTTTCTGTGGACATTTCATCTTTGTTTCATGGTAACTGCTACTTATATCTGTCGACATGAGTAGTATACAGAACAGTTTGTCCAGTTTATTGCCATCATTAGGACAGGTTCAGACGGTTTTGATAGGGAAACACATCTTCAGCCTTTGACCTACAGGTTTAATCCACTACACAGTGGAGTAATGTAAGGGGAAGATGTATCGCGGTAGCCGCTGATCAATAATTGATTCATATGCCATTTCTTCCTTCAGGATCTTGAAGACCATGTGAGTAGTATGTATCACCATCAATCGAAAGTGAAATAGCTGACGGTAGAAGGTTAATAAGATCGAAGAAAGGAGAACAATAACAGAGAATGACTGGTGTTGAAACGAAAGAACCCCACACAAAAGAGCATAGGCCTCCAACCAACATCATTACATAACTCATTATAGCTAAATCATCTGCTAGTCATTTCGAAGAAAACTATAAATGTCAATGTGATTTTTGTTTACAGCTAATTTTGGACATGTGCGTAAAACTATTGAAGATCTAATAAAAGAAACCAAAGGTAATCAATTAATCAATCGAAATGGGTTACATATTCGTAATCTTACAATGAATCATTATCATTGAATATGAGAATGGGTTTTGTGGATATTCTTGTAATTTTAATAGTTGAGATCATTTGAGTCAATTGAGATAGTCAGTCAATGAAGACAATGGTGAATGTGTTGCTCAATTTCTTGGATTAGTTGAAGTTAGATGTTGGTTCAGTGGTGTATTGGTTAAGCGTTCCCACGCGACACAGATAGATGTTGGGTTCGAATCTCGTGAGACGGGATCGTGGATGATGGTGGTCTAGCTTCAATGGATTCATGAATTCAACGATCCAGATCATTCTTTAAGCAATCGATATATTTGTGATCAATCATTTTTTGAGAATTTCGATGTTAATTCTTTGGTTGTTCATGTTGTGGTATCTAGTCGATGGATAATCCTGTTGTTATAGTAACTACAGAATGGATTCAATAGTGATACACTTATCATCAATACTACTATTTCATCTAGCAACCTCATTTCCTTTTGTTTGTTATTCCCATAAAGTAACATGATCAATACTCTTTTCTTCTATTTTGATATTTAGATGAGCTTCTTATTCTTCAAGGGAATATCAGAAGAGGAAATAACCGATTGACAACCGAAAAAGGTTATTATTTTTTTTAATTTTACTTAAATATAATGAATGTAATAAACTTTAATCACTATGCCACCCAATGAATAATAAGTAAAGTGTTATTGTCCTCCATATAAGATAGAACAATTTTAATCCATATCATTGGTGATGGAGAATGTTGGTGGGGGATCTATCCTCCTCGATAAAGGGCAACAGGCATAAGTAAGTAAGTAAGTCATTGATGATGAGTAGTTTTAGTGTAGGATCAACTTATTGAACAAGGATAGAATTTTAGTGTCGGCTACTATGTTAAGCCCATATAACCTATTCTAGCTTCTGGCCAAACGAATTAATCATTCACCTACTTTGAGTTATGATGTTATGTTATGACACCTTGTTCATGACTCACTTATTAACCAAGACTGTTTTTGTTTTTATTGTAAGGGGGTATGTGTTTACACTTCTTATCCTATTCAACACAGTGTCTGTAACTAAATTCTGTTCGGTTATAAATATTGATTAATGCTTGTTTAAATCGAATTGGCTCAGACGCCTTCTCCAGCATCGCGTGTCATCTGTCTTCACTGTATTGTCTTCACTTCGTCGTTTCTCCCATCGTTTGTCTGGATTAGCGATTGTATAAATTATACGAATTCAAACATCCATTCTCATATTTGACTTATTTAATTCTGTTATTTGCTAACGCGGATTAAGTGGCTAATTATATACGAGGATAGCCGACGTGAACATTTCCATAAAAATCATCCATACCATCCAATTGAACTTAGATAAGAGCCACTCAACAGTATTCACATGGTTTGCTTCATGAGCTTATTCCAACCTAGATAAGCATTGTAGAGCAAAACATAGCTAACAGCTTTTTCGTTCCAGTAATATGCACCATCAGATTCTGTCTTTATGGTTCACAGAATAGACGTTTGTGATTGAGAAGAAAGATCATGGGTTCGGTCCTGTTTGTTGGGGTCGTTGAGACACAGTGTTGATGAGTTTCATGGAAGCAAAACAGACCCAGTTTTCTAGTGTAAACCATGAAAACTAGAATATAGGTGAATGAGAATGATGTTTGTATTTCATCTAAAGGACCATATCTTGACTAAATCGTTTCAAAAATTATGAATAGTAGATTGATATAAATAGTTTGTATATGACAAGTCGTAATTAATATTAAAATTGAAGTGAATTATGCATGATATACTGGTATAATACATGTGAATCATAGATATATAGTAAGATGTGATCCACATGGTTGGAACAATATCTGATATTAATCATCATATGAGATCACTCATGACTGACTTCAGTAGGTAGGTATTTCTTGGAGTTCTAGTGAGAAGGAGTAACCACAGTGGAATTCAATCAGATCTTTTGTGAGATAGTAACTCACTAAAGACAATGGTGGACGGTGGTACAGTTTCGTTGATTAGCTCAAGTTAGACATCAACACTATTGAATATCGACTCAGTGGTCTATAGATCGAACGTTCGCGAGCGAGTTCGAAGATCCTGGGTTTGAGTGGTTTAGGTACAGGACCGTGGATATGCACCAGTGAGCAATTCCATACTATGACGGAACGACCATTTAGTGCTTCCAGGTATTCCATCATGATCTATCTCGAAATGACTCATGAATTCAACTATTCAATATAAATATAAATAACTGATAATGTTGAATCATGTTAGCAGTTTCAATAAGATTAGAGAGATTTCAATAGACATAACAACTAACTCAACCAAACATTCTTTAGAAAAAAACATAAAAGTGAATGCCTCTCCACCTCCACCTCCTCAACCCCCACCCACCTCTTTTTCTTCTTTACCTTCAAAACGATCAGTTTTTCTTGATGAGTTTTTCTTTTCTTTTTATTGATCAGGTTATATGAATCGATATTTTATAGAACAAAGTGGATGTAGGTGAAATAAC
This sequence comes from Schistosoma spindalis, assembly GCA_946903255.1. Classification (NCBI taxonomy): domain Eukaryota; kingdom Metazoa; phylum Platyhelminthes; class Trematoda; order Strigeidida; family Schistosomatidae; genus Schistosoma; species Schistosoma spindalis. Next base: position 17,826,805 of record OX336423.1, read on the forward strand.
GAATAAAATGTGTTATATAATCATGATTCTTAATTGTAGTAATTGATTGTGCAAGTCAATTTTATGCAGGTCAAGCGAGATTAAGTGCTATAAGAGGTATGAAGAAAAAATTGAAAATGTATATTTTGCATGACTGATGTATTATTTTGTTACTTTACAATGTGGATTTAAAAGATTCCCATTATTAGTCCACAGGAAATGGGTTCGAATCCGTCAGGGAGGACTAGTTCCCTGAAGATTACAGGTACACTTTGTTGACGAGTGCCAAATAGCATGAAACACGGGTTCAGGGTTTCCTATTGACTACTCCTAACCACCATCTAATCTCAACACAGTGCATGTAATGTCCAGTCACCTAGACTAGAGGCCACATTGAAACTTGGTCGATAGCATTCGATCTGCACTAATAATAAGGACTAGACAAGCATCACATTGGTCACCACCCAGTGATCAATCACTTGTGAGAAGCTATAGGAATTCGAGCTAACAATCCAATTCTTCACCACCCCCCTCCCACCCCTTTCTTTTTTCCAATATACGCTTCACGGTTCAATTATCTGAACACTTGTTTTTTGTGAATGTTATTACAATGTCTATATTTTTTTTTCTAATCATTGACCTATTTTCTATTTTGTAACATTGATTCAAGCCTTTATTATTATTATTATGATGATGATGATGATGAAGATCACAACTAGTACACTACCAATTTGTACTTTTCACTGATTATGTTTCATATCAGAAAGGTGTTTTATAGATATTATAGTAATTTCAATAGTTGAGATCATCAGTCAATTGAAGGTAGACCACCAGGGAAAACATGGAAGCACTGAACGGCCATTTCGTCCTATTGTGGGACTCCTCAGCAGTGCGCATCCATGATCTTACCTCACCAGATTTGAAGTGAGGACCTATCAGTTTCGTTTATTTATGTAATCTATTCGACTGTTATCATTGACTCATAAACTGCCTTGATTGATTTAATTCATTTCGTATATACATATAAATGTTATTGTACATTAGACTGAAGTCTGATGAAGATCTAATTGTTCGCTTAGAAGCGATTTCATTTGGTATCGGTTTACTTTTTCGAATGTTTTAGATATGAGAATCATAATGATAGATGAACGACAAAAATACAATCGTAAGTTTCCTCATATTAACATAAAAGAGATTTCATAAAGTATTTATGTATGTTGTGTATTGCCTGCAAACTCCCTGGTACAGCCGAGAGTGGGGAGGGTCATCTCTCCATCTACAAATACTGTTACATGACCACAAGTATACAGCCATTGTCATAAAAGTCCTACTCACTGCCTTCTCGCGGCATTACTACTGTTTACGAGATTGAGAGCACAAACAGTGAATGTCCGACGCTTTCATCGGGTTGGTGGATGTGGAGGATCCACCTAGGGGAGTTGGAAGACCGCGATTCAGAACTAATGGTGCACATTAGCTCCAAGGTCCTAAAGGAATAAATGACATATGAAACAATTATTGGTCATCAACTACCATGAGACTGCATCTCCTGGCATTGCTCCACTACCTTAAGGATCACACCTTTATGTCAAGGGTTCTGGGTGTAGACCGCTAGCAAGACCATCTGCTTTAGTCTGGGAACGCAGGCAGTATCACAGCTCACGAAGAAATCAAGTGACTTTTGAGGCACACATGTATTCGGTACCCCTTTGTTCCAATATTTAACTGTTCAAATCAATAAAAACATAAACGTTATGTATTACAGTAAATATATTGAGCAGGTATTTTATTACGACATACATTATTCTATGATATGATTATGTTATAGAGATTAATAATCTTGTTGATTAGATGTTATTATTTGAACACATACCTATTGGCACAAAGGGGCACCAAATATATATGTGCCACACAAGTCACTTGATTTGTGAATGGACTGTGATACTGTCTGAGTGCCCAAAACGAAGCAGGTGGTTTTCTTAGTAGGCCAGTCCTCGAACCTTTGAAATACAGGTTTAGTCCACAAGACAGTGGAGCGATGCAAGGAGATGTGATTTGTTCCTTCAGGATCCCGGAGCCCATGTGCACCATTAGTTTGGAAACAGGGTCTTTCAACTACCCGAGGTGAATCCTCTATATCAAGCAACCGAATTAAAGCTCCGGACATTCAGTTTTCGTGCTCTCACTTTCGTCGACAACACCCTGGTTGTGAGAAGACAGTGGGCAGGACTTCTCTGGTAATGATTGCATGCATGTGGCTATGTGAGAGCATATATAGAGGGAGAGCTGACTCACCCACCGTCGGTCATATCAGGGCATTTAGGGGCACTTCTTTGTATCTTCATAAACGTTTCACTAACCTTTCATTTCATTCACGCTACATAGAATACAACTTCGACAAACTTGAATTATGGACATCATGTTTTGATGAAATGGAGGAAATATTTCAAGGTAAAATCTCTCATTCAAATAGACAATCACAACTATGTGTTTCTTGTTTGATTGATTGAATAATCTTCTTCTAATCGAACGTAGTTATTCAAACATCGTATTTTAGAAATATCTCATACTTGTCATTGCTTACACCAAATCATCTCATAAGGTATTGACTAACTACTATTTGATAATCTCAATAGATGGAAATACTTCACAATGTGTGGATTGATAATCCATAACATAATGATGACATGTAGATGATTACTTCATCACTGTACAATCCACAATCAAATGGGATCAAAACGATCTAACGAAGATCACGTAGGATGAATTAGATAGATAGATAGATAGATAGATAGATAGATAGATAGATAGATAGATAGATAGATAGATAGATAGATAGATAGATAGATAGATAGATAGATAGATAGATAGATAGATAGATAGATAGATAGATAGATAGATAGATAGATAGATAGATAGATAGATAGATAGATAGATAGATAGATAGATAGATAGATAGATAGATAGATAGATAGATAGATAGATAGATAGATAGATAGATAGATAGATAGATAGATAGATAGATAGATAGATAGATAGATAGATAGATAGATAGATAGATAGATAGATAGATAGATAGATAGATAGATAGATAGATAGATAGATAGATAGATAGATAGATAGATAGATAGATAGATAGATAGATAGATAGATAGATAGATAGATAGATAGATAGATAGATAGATAGATAGATAGATAGATAGATAGATAGATAGATAGATAGATAGATAGATAGATAGATAGATAGATAGATAGATAGATAGATAGATAGATAGATAGATAGATAGATAGATAGATAGATAGATAGATAGATAGATAGATAGATAGATAGATAGATAGATAGATAGATAGATAGATAGATAGATAGATAGATAGATAGATAGATAGATAGATAGATAGATAGATAGATAGATAGATAGATAGATAGATAGATAGATAGATAGATAGATAGATAGATAGATAGATAGATAGATAGATAGATAGATAGATAGATAGATAGATAGATAGATAGATAGATAGATAGATAGATAGATAGATAGATAGATAGATAGATAGATAGATAGATAGATAGATAGATAGATAGATAGATAGATAGATAGATAGATAGATAGATAGATAGATAGATAGATAGATAGATAGATAGATAGATAGATAGATAGATAGATAGATAGATAGATAGATAGATAGATAGATAGATAGATAGATAGATAGATAGATAGATAGATAGATAGATAGATAGATAGATAGATAGATAGATAGATAGATAGATAGATAGATAGATAGATAGATAGATAGATAGATAGATAGATAGATAGATAGATAGATAGATAGATAGATAGATAGATAGATAGATAGATAGATAGATAGATAGATAGATAGATAGATAGATAGATAGATAGATAGATAGATAGATAGATAGATAGATAGATAGATAGATAGATAGATAGATAGATAGATAGATAGATAGATAGATAGATAGATAGATAGATAGATAGATAGATAGATAGATAGATAGATAGATAGATAGATAGATAGATAGATAGATAGATAGATAGATAGATAGATAGATAGATAGATAGATAGATAGATAGATAGATAGATAGATAGATAGATAGATAGATAGATAGATAGATAGATAGATAGATAGATAGATAGATAGATAGATAGATAGATAGATAGATAGATAGATAGATAGATAGATAGATAGATAGATAGATAGATAGATAGATAGATAGATAGATAGATAGATAGATAGATAGATAGATAGATAGATAGATAGATAGATAGATAGATAGATAGATAGATAGATAGATAGATAGATAGATAGATAGATAGATAGATAGATAGATAGATAGATAGATAGATAGATAGATAGATAGATAGATAGATAGATAGATAGATGAAGAGATCCTCCTTCAGTTAATCATCTAGAGACTTGTTAACCATAATGTTCAAGAAATCATACTGGCAAGTGATGAAATAATAATCTGTAACTGTAACTGATGAGAGATTGTGCATTTCATTCCATGGAAACAATAATCAACTCCTTCATCAATATTGAGTCTACTGGTGCTCATCACATGACCAGTTTCTGATTAGATGATGGATTATCTATAATGGTATTATGTTTGGTAGTAGTTGTAGTAGTAGTAGTAGTGGTAGTAGTATTCATGAAGCATTTTATAGAAAGCCAAGACCATCTAAAATACAATAATAAAAACGGTATATTTTCAGTAGATCAACGAACCTTTTCTCTTGTATTGTCAAGTTGCTGTGTAGATCTAGCTTGAGGGTTGCTAGAAGAGTTTAGGAATCAAATCTGGCGTTCAATTAGCAAGATTTATCAACTCTTTCATCAATATTGAATCTACACGTTCTCTTAATTTTTTTATTATTTTCATATTTGAATAGGAATGAAGGATACTTACCGTGAATGTAGTCACAATTCAAATATACCAGCTAATTCTCAAAGTAATTTTCAGTACTATATCATGAATGTTTCTTTTACTTTGAGTCAGTTAGTCAGTAACAATGTACAACTTCCTACGTACGTACATCAGTTCGAGTTGCCATACCAACCACATTAGCACAGAGATTCAGTTGTCAATTCAAATCCCGTAGTCATAAAGGTAGGAAGAGTATAAGCAGTAATCGGAAACATTAGAGCTTCAAGATGTCATGCGGGATTCGAACACAGGTTCTACTGGTTTGGCGCGCGAGCACTTAACAACTAGACCACTGAGCCGGCATTCAACGGTGGTAATATCTAACTTCAACTAATGCACGAAATTGAGCGGGATCGTGGATGCGCACTGCTGAGGAGTCTCACAAAAAGATGAAACGGTCGTCCAGTGCTCCCAGATTTTCCAGGGTGGTCTAGCTTTAATTGACTCATGATCTCAACCATTGAAATTACTATAAATAGATCCTTGTCGTTACCAAACATTCACTCTTCGTTCGGATATAATAATAATAATAATAAATAGATTTATACAATCGGATTTCATTGAATCCATTCGGTTCATTGTCAATAGGAATGGGATCTTTGAAATAAAATAGAATGATTCTTGTTTTGTTTTTGTTTTTGTTTTCTAGATATTGTCAATACTTTAAAAAATATTTTACTAATGCTGGAAATAAATATTCGTGATTATAATTTACAATTATGTAAGTAAAATTTGTAGATTTATAAATATAATCTAACCAGGTTAGTAGATAGTAGTGGAATCCACGACACTGGTTTCGTCCTATTTGAGACTCGTCAGCTGGATGTATCTGTAAATCAAAGTTGATGTTTACTCTGGGACTGGAACTCAGCTGACGAGTCCCAAATAGGACGAAATGCGCGTTCTAGATTACACCGCTAGCCACTATCCATCTTTGTTTAGAATGCTTGTGAATTAAGGCATCCTGAAATATCAACAACAGTTCAAAAGAAAATTCTCTTTATGAATATCGATTCTAAAGGAGACATGGTTACCGAACTCTTGAATGAACGGATTTCAAAACGCCTAAATAAAATCTTCTATTCAGCTCATCACCGTATTTCCTCCTCAAGCCAACCTACCATTCACAGATATATCAAGGATAAACTTTGGCTTTGGGCCACATCAATGTGCAACTATACATCCACTCGCTCCAATGGGGCAGGTTAAATCGACCACACCAAGACACTACTTTACAAATGCATCCAAGAACATAACTCAGAGTCAGTTTTAAACGGCGAATGCAAAACAGTCACCAGTCCAATACAGGAGCGTCTATTCAACTGTGGACACGTCGTCCCGAAGGAGTCCTCCTTGAAACAATCTATACAATCAAAGGAACTGGATCAAAGGGAAGTCGTATCGAATACGTTTACACCGCTGAGTCGTTAGTGATCTACCTACTGAAGCCCGAAATCTGTATGCGAAAACGATACGTCCAACCTCTCATCTTTCCTTGACACTTTTAGTATCTACTGGTTCTCTTTTTCAATTATCGTTTCTTTAATTTTAAACCGTCATCAGTTAATATTACGACATTTATGTTTGTTCACTATTCCTCATTCGTATCTAACAAGTAGACAGTGATCTTTCATCATTCTCACCCGGAAATCATTTCCATCTTCCGTTTCTTATCTAATTGCTTGATTATGGCGCAACCTTATTTGATCATTGCAGTCTCGAATCACTTTATCATTCAATCTTTTCTATCTTTCTATTGTCATATATTTGCTATCAAGCCATACAGCTTAATTCAATGATAACATTCAGAAATGTAACTGCTACCACATTTTCATCATGTTCTTATGGTGGTTCCATCATTGATGACAGATAGAAATAGGCATACTGAGATAGTCTAATCCGTATTATATTCTTGCAATTACACAACATATCAGGCTCCATTTGGAAATCACTTTTAATGTGAAGTAATTTGCTATTTTCTTTGTTTACAGTTAAATATCGGTTGCTCTTGGATATTGCCAATGAAATGAAGAAACCAAAGTAAACAGTTGAGTGACCCATATTTTCCCCCATTATACTCATAAATATATGTCATATTGTAGTGAATGGTAGTGAACATCAAGTGAGGACAATCGAATGTATTTGAACAGTTAAATTACAGTATCACTAAATAGAATCTGAGAACCACCATATAGTGAATAGTTCATTCCACAATATGTCAATCAATCGTCTCAGACTTCACTGGTACTTCGTTTCCACCATCAATCATTCACTGTTCTCATTCTCCTTTCTTTGGTTGATCTTCTTAACTGTTTCTCTATCACCAGACATTTCACTTTCGATTGATGATGATGATGATGATACATACTACTTACTTATATCTGTCGACATCAATAGTACACATCATAATTTGAATGAACGAGTTACACTTTACGTTGCATTCAGATGACTATGAATAACTTCAAGTATAAGTGTTTTGTAGGTGTATAACATTCAGAACACTTTGAAACATTCCATATAAGATACTCATTGAAATACATAATCATTGACTTAAATGATCAATAATCATCTGATTGTTTCATTCATTTCAACAACACATCTCTTCATCATTGAGTAAATGTATGTTAAACCTCTTAATGGTATGTTTATGAAATGTAACAGTGAACACGTTGTATATGATGATTACTCTTCTAAATGAACGTTAGATTCGCTTGCTAAACTCTTCTAGTAATCCCCAGGCTAAATCTACACACTGACTTGAACATGAGAGAAATGGCGTGAAATATGGAAGAAACAGTTTACTCCAAATGTTCGTTTATGTACAGAATATGTAGAGTATGTATAGTAATTTAGATGACCTCGGGATTCCGGAACACTGCTGAACATAGTAGCAGGATGTGTGATCCCCCAATCAGAAATAGGACATGTGACTTTTGAGTTTCTAGATGTTTCTAGCAAACCGTCTATGGGATGCTGATTGGATAAGATGCTTCACAGTATTGTCAGAGTCTTCTATGGCTTTATTTTGAGGTGTTTTCTGGATCGCCTCACACAGTATAGAATCCGTAACGCTGTTTTATTTATTTCCTTTTCAGATAATACACAGAAGAAATGAAATGAAACTTCAGTATTACTAACCAGTATTACTCACATTCTTCAATCATCTGATTACACTTTTTTTTTGTTGTTATAAATAATCAATTTAATGTAAAACTACAAAAATAATCAGTTCATTTTAAATCAATAAACAAACAATGCTCACAACTATTTGGATCTGTGTCTTTTCAAATAGCACCCTGAAATGAGACCATTATTACGTAAGTTGGGAAAACAATAGATGAGATGAGATGACATGGATTGCTGATAGGACTAAGTAATCTTACACACAATCTTATGGTTTCTTTCCTATTGTGGGTGTGTGCTACTGATATCGTTCGATTTAAGTAGTATGTATTATCAATAGATAGTGAAATAGCTGGCGGCAGATGGCTAAGAAGATCGAAGAATGTTCCGTATTGAAACGAACGAACAATGAAATCCGAGACGATTGATCTAGATTTTTCAAATGAGGTATTTACTGTATGGATCTCAGATTCTGTAATTTTGTACTCAAATACATTCGATTGTCCCTACTTGTGTTCTCGTTCACAACAATATTGTCTATTTCATACTCACCTCATGAAATAGATATTCAATTCTATGTTTCACGAAGTATTCACTAAGGATGTAAAACCACTCATCGATAACACAGTCACTGATCGCTTTGATCAGATGGATCTTGTCACATTAGATTTGTTGTGAATTCACCATCGATGTCCCCCAAATGCCTTGTACGGCCGAGAGTGAGGAGAGTTCGCTCTCTATAAATCCTCTCACATAGTCACGTGCATACAATCACTACCAGGCATGTCCTACTCACTGCCTTTATTGACGAGGGTGTTGTTTACGAAATTGAGAGGACGAAAAGCGAATGTCCGGCGACTTAACCGTGTTTGTGGACACGGAGAGTCCACGTAGGGGAGTTGGAAAACCTTTATTCCAAATTGGGCATACGTAACACGTGTCCCAGACATCTCAAATGAAGAGGTTTCACTACTTCATCAATCGATTTGCCATTCTTACATAGTCTCCGTTTCCTAACAACTGTATTACTTACTCGGCGGTCCCACGATATACGAGCAGCGCTTCCAAGACACCTATAATCGAATATTAGTAACCTAAGAATATCCTCTACTCTTACCAGCCATGTTTCACTGACTTAAAGTAGGACGGAACGAATTGCTGAGCTGTAAACCCGTCCTTTGGTTGATAGACGGATATCTCGCCTACACCAAAAATGACGCAAGTTGTCAAAAGCTAGTCGAGCCTTCTGTATCCATGCTGAGATTTCGACACAAACCAGACCACAAGGGCTGATGAGACTCTCAAGATACGTGAAGAGGTAGACACGCTCAACTACTTCACTTCCTATCATCAGTTTGGGCGTCGATGCAACCCAATCGTGAAGTAACATTTTGCATTTCGATGAGGGGAAACGCATGCCGAACATGCCTGCATTGTTGCTTATAGTGTTCAGAAGACTCTGTATTTTGTCAACGTCTTCATCATATAGAACTATGCCATTAGCATATTCTAAGTCAACAAGTTATAACACAAAAACGATTTAATTTCAAATATAATGATAACCCCCATTATGATATTTACGTTTTAGCCATTGTTGTTGATTGTTACCCATCAATAATCTGTATCCAATGAAAATCTATTCCATTTTGTTTTTCTTAAATTAAGATTCCCAACACTTTGTTTTTTATCAAAAACAATTCACAATGTGTCTTTAATGAAAAATAAACAAGAAAAATTTAATTTCTATGTGAAAAGAAAAAGAAAATATTCTACAATATAATAAAGTACATGTAAAATAAATGAAGAATTTAAAAGAAACAAAGAAAGAAAGAAAAAAGAAAGGGCAGGGTCTTAGTCCTGATTGTAGTCATGTTGATACTTGTGACAATATTAAACAGTCAACATCATGTTATAACAAGATATTCTGAATAATATATCAGCTATTTAAAACAAGAATAGTAATAAGGAATAAATGAATGAATGCTCTCACATGCCCACGCGTATATAGCCACTACCAGCGAAGTCTTACTCACTATCTTCGCGCGGCATCCAGGCAGTATCACAGCCCTCACACAAATCAAATGAGATTTGTGTGGCGCATATATATCTGGTGCCCCATTGTACCAGTATGTCTGTGTTCAAATAAATAAATAAATAAATAAATATTAATACTACTTATATGAATATCAGTAGCTCATATCATAAAGTGAACAAACAATGAAATCAACTTCATTACAACATCATGTAACAATCCATCAAACAATATCCAAGCATACTAATCATAGTAATTAAAGCACAATCATAATCATATTCTATGTATTAATTTGCTTTATTTACTTTTATAAAAAGTAAATAATAAAAATACAATTTATCATAAGTTACAATACATAATTTGCACCTAATTTATACCTAATTCCCTATCCTTAATAGACAATACAATTGAATATACAAAAATCGAATGAGACAATTATTCATAGGAAAGCATATAAAGAATCATTATATTGAGAAGAACTACACAATCACAAATATGTGCGTTTCAAGTATACGTGACAAGGGGCGGAGGGGGGGGTGTTGATTAGGCGTAAGTAAATAAACAAGTCAGTAAGTTGAAGTATAACATCAGTAATTAGGATGTATGTAATGAACTATATTGCTGATGAATGTCATATTGAGCATGTACACATTCACACACACACACACACTCTGAGAATGATAAACAACATTGAAAGAATCATTGTAAATAAACACAATCCACTTTATATTATCATTCCTATATGTATTAATATGATTATGGAGAATGTAATAAATCTGGCAAATATACAAATTAAATCTTATTTGATCACAGTCTGTCAGTAAGGAAAAAGAAGAAGAACAAAAAGAAAAACAATCAAAGAAGAAGGAATAAAATAATTTCTATATAAATAAGTATATAAGTAATATAGTGAAGTTATGAAAATTATTGAAATGGAATGATATATAGAGATATTATTATCATGACAATTACAATGATTATAGGTAGTATAGAAGCAGATATGAAAAGAATGAATAACCATTGGACAGAGTTGGAAAGGATTGCTCAGGATAGGGTTGAATGGAGAGTGCTGATGGACAGTCTATGCTCCTTCACGAGGAGTAACAGGTGTAAGCAAGTAAGTAAGTAAGTAAGTAAGGTAGTATATAGTAGAATAATAAAGTTTGTCTCATGAACTGATGTGATATGCATAGTTTCAGTATAACAATGAATCACACATAATAAATTAAACCATCATCGTTTTCAATGGGAATTGAGAACAAAAGATAAATAGAAAGTTTTTCTTTACTTTTTTTTGTTTCACTCGGAATTGACACAACTCTAAACATCATAACGGAACTGTCATCTCAATAAACAATAACGACAAGTGAAATGATGAAAAAGGCGCTTAAACAATAAAAAAAGAAAATTGCAATGCATATACACTATTACATGTATGTATAGATCTATATAAACTATTGTATGTGTGTATGTATGTATGTGTGTGTATGTATAGAGCATAGTAACAAGACAGATCAGTATCCATATAAACTTATCTAGATATGTATACATGTATAGGTGTATAGGTAACAAGATAGATTTATATTAATCCTCTCTAGTTCTTCGATCTTTAATAGGAATAGATAATTGAGATGAAATAGTTGATGTATTCTTTTCATGAATAGATTTATTCAATGGACAATGTTTTGAATGATCTATAGATCTATTTAAATTTGGTGTAAATGAATTCACATTAGGAATTTGAATTTCATTAGAAATTTTTATAAAACTAGGTCGATTCATTGGTTCATCATGCCAACAATGATTCATTAATGTACGTAACCATACTGGCATTAAATCAGGTGCAGGTAATCTATAACCTGAAAAACAAATTGGAAGACAAGACTCAAACTACATTTAATCAATTTCTTTAAAACTACCTAATTAACTATCCTTTATATCGAATCAACTGATTCAATATGTAGAAACTTCTTAATTGTGACATCCGTAACTGATTGTCATTCGTGAAACAAACATATTTGAAATCATCTCGTCCATAGGAATTACTTTACTTTACTCCCATTATTCGCTGGCTGCATTGATGTATACTGCTCACATGAAAATGTATTGAATGTTCTAGCAACCTGTAAGTGTATCTTATTTCAAAAGTGATATTATAGGAACTTTAAATATTTAGCCAATATGATTAGTGAATTCCCTGAATAAAACCTTATTACTTGATATCATTTCAAGTTAACACTGTGCTTGACAACCTTAACTAATTTGAAGTAGTATATCATCACTGTGTCACATGATACATGCATTTTGGTAGATCTGATTGACACTATTTCGGTAATTACTGGTTTGTTGTTTCATGCTCTGTGTTTTCTGTTTTACTTTCTCTAGTAATAGATAATAATCATTAATTCAATCTGGCAAAAGAAATCACCTTAAATACACCATTCATAAATTGATAGGGTGTCCATTTAAGAAAAAATTAAAAGTTCCCGTCTGATACATTGGATCGCTGTAATACATGTCCTACGCAAACCATTACTTCAACTAGTGTATACTTAAAACATATCTTCTATCACATGTTTGTTCTTTACATCTAATGTTACTATGCATATCAAATTGATCATACCTGTAAACTAGCGTGAATCTGTAATTGTTATTTTCAGAATATATATAACTATATATATTATTCAAGTGTTAACAGATGAATAAGAGAATGTTCTACTTCACATGTTCATTTATACTGTTACATAATCGGAATAATTTGATTGAATAATTTATTTTGTCTTCAAACCAATCATCAGTGTTTAACAAAAGTTGTATCGTGGATAAGACGCTTAAATGCTCTTGTACGGCCGAGAGTGGGGAGAGTTCGCTCTCACTCTACAAATGCTTTCACATAGCCACGTGCATATAACCACTACTGCAGGTCGCAAGCTCAGGTAAAGGAGCGGGGATTGGCCATGGGGTTAGTGACCCCATCCCGTAGCAATCTAACTCGCTAAAAAAAAACACTAACCAGAAAAAATTATTCAAAATATGGTTTTGGTAGAACGAATAAATTGGCCTCTCTGGAAGCTCGAATAAGCTATGTGGGCTTAATATAGCAACCGACATTACAGATTTCAATTAGAATAGTAACAAAACACCCCATTCATTCAAATGTTACTAAGGGAAATCTGACCGAAGCTACACATTGTTACATAAAGTCACAAATTACCTTGTACTTAATAAGCAAAATTACAGAAGATGATTTCATTTCCATTTACACATTTTTAATCTATGCCGTTGAAAGTTATTAGAGAACGTATGCTACAAAACTCACTACAGGTAGGAGCAGGAGGAGGAGGACGACGTTAGTTGTACCACGACTTGATTACTGAGAATTATAAATTAGCATTTCTGACAACTGCCACCAAACATCAAACATTAGTAAATAAGCTTCTATTACTACTACTACTACTACTACTGCGAAAGATACATTACACTAATTAACAAGAAACAATTATAGTGTATGTTATTATGTTAAGCCCATATAACTTATTCTGGCTTTCGGACTGCACATTCTATTCATTCTACTTGAGTTACATTCTGACCTTGTTAATTACTTCCTTATCAATCTTGACTGTTCTTATATGAGCACGTAGGTGTATGTACACTTCTTATCCCATTACTCATCACATGTATGTAACTTAGTTTTGTGGAACTATAAATATTGACTAACGTTTGGTTAAAGAGGAGTTGGCTTACACCCAACATCTCCACTGCACGTCGTTTCTCTTCTCTCTGTTCCGTTCGCTTCATATACAAAATATATGCATCCAAAAGTCCACTCTCATCATTTGACTTATTCAATTCCGTTATTGACTAACGCGATTTAAGTCGATGATTGTATACGATGACAGGCGACTTATATATTTGAACAACCAACATTCATGCGATCTACTTGGAGTCAGATCTCAGGTCACTAAGGTGGAGAGCCCTTCGACAAAAACTTCCGATCGAAATGACGACAGAACAAAAGGGCCTCACAAAAAGTGGTGAGCCCACCGCTGACGATGAACCTAACGGGCCTCACACAATCAATCTTTACAACCATTATCGGAATTCGATCTATCAAATATGAATGTTTATTCTATGGATATGAAAATGAGAGTAAAGTAATCCTTACCGATGAATACAATTTTTCGCTTCTAAATACATCATTCCATTAGCAGCATCTAAACTCATTTGAAGTAGTTTCATAACAGGTAATGCATTTTTTGATTTACGTAAATGATTTAAAAGAGAACCACCTTAATAAGGAAGATAAAAAGAGAAACCAATAGATTAGAACAATATGAATTATTAACTGATCAAATGAAAAGAGTTAACATGATCCTCCCAATCAAGTGAATATATAGTTGCATATACCTAACTACTAACTATATGTGAACTTAATAACAGACAGATTGTTATAGAAAAGTCAAATCTCTATACGTCAACTACTGAATAATATTAAGTAGTATGATGTGATATACACAAAAAAGATAAACATTGAATGAAGAAGACCGTGGAGTTGTCAAGTGAATAACTCACTCACTTCTATTTGACAGTTGTGCTGATCATATTGTCCAGAAAGCCCACAGAATGAAACAACAAAAAAATCAACTAATCACAACAGTAGATTCACTTGAATTTTATAGTAATTCACTTAAAAAGCGTTCACACTTTCCCATTGTTTATATACAAGATTAGATCAGTCAGCTATAGCATACATGGAAATTTAACAGAAACCTAAGAGCTACCTATAGTTTCATACTTTCGGTTGAGTTCTAAACCGCAGTTGTGAGTAAAATTCGACGAAAGTATTTCGTTCCATTTGGAACCAGTTGATAGAATATATATATGTATTGTAGTGCAGACGTTCATAAACTAGTTTTTCAAAGTCATTCCTTTAGTTCTAGATTCATTTCATCCTTATTGAAACAATAATTTTCCTGTCACTTATCTTCATCTTCTACGAAACCATATTTGTTCCATTTCCAATGATATCCTAGCCAAATTCAACAGATAGTTTGGTACATAAATGTAAAAGTCCCCGTTACGATACCACATTAAAACCATGGTAGCGAAATAAGATTAAGAATAGATCACGTGATTACGATCAGAATTTATTAGGGTGAAATAAAGTAGAAAACGGTTTCGAAATTGGAGGTCCTGAGTAAGGCAAATATCAATTATGTTTACGCTATCTTTGTTTTTTTTACCGATTCTCAAACAAGGTACACAATGTTTATAACTGTTGGTTGAGAAAGTTGAGGCAGTATATAACCCGGTAGTTCTCATCTATTAATATGGTTCAAACTAACTTTCACTGAATTCATGAGCTGATATCAAGTTACTAACTTATCGTCTATACGTTTTTTCGAATCTACTTGCAGACCAGTAAACGTCGTTTACGGTAGATAGTCGTTGGATATGCGTAATACACGTTTGAACACGTCAGTTCCTGAAGATCTGCTACTTCATCAACCACTCCGTATTTTTCAACAGTAACCCTAAAGCTACTAAGTCGATGGTTACAGCATGCTCGACTAGCCTTTCAAAGACATTGGTGGTCAACGTCCAACCATAAAATACTGTCAATTCGTATACTACAACCTTTCTCGTTTGAAAATGTTACTACTTATAGCTAGTAAGTAGTAAGAATAACAAATTAACATATATGATACAATTGTAAGCTAAACGATGAAATATGCTAGAATTCATGATGAAAAACATGTCAACTTCACCAACCTGGAACATACTCCATCACAATCATAATTGGATAAGATTGAACTGCAATACCAACTAATTTGACAATATTTGGATGATTGAAATTTAAAGCAGTTGTTTCACCTTGGAGAAATTTCCGACGTAAATCTGATGCTGTCATATCGACACGACAAGTTTTCACTGCAACTTCATTTCCATTATATACACCACGGTAAACATCACCAAAGTTACCCTGTGAAAAGAGAGATGCAGAATAGAATAAATAGTACACTTTACCACATCAATACAGAAAGTACAAACGACTGACAGTTGTCGATTATTCCTTCGGACCCATTCATCTATGTATTAGAAAAGCGATTGGAACCAGGTGTTTCCTTTGTTGTAGCATGACCAAGAATTATCATCTGTCATTAGAGACATTCTAACAAGATCGAGAGTTGTGTATCATTTTCACAGTTAGCTCACAGAATTCTTCTATTCCATGATGAGATAATGTGAAAATAAACAAACAACCCCAATGCTTAATTCAGATCGCCAACATGAAGACAAATCTTGTCTCCAAATTTAAAACACAGAAATAAGGCGTCACTGTAGACGGCAGATAGACGTATCTAGAACATATGCCAATAACCCTAATCGATGAAAATTCACATTCTGAGACTGACTTGGCACTGTGACACAATAACTTAGGCATAATGAATGGTAACTTTGCGATTCATATCGCACAGGCTGATAATGGTGTTCGGGACTTAAATGGCTGGGCTAGGCGAGGCGGGAATCAGGACCAACAAGGACTCTGGGCTGCTCGCACGTGTTTTACGCATCCTCGGTTCGATCGATAATTCACTGCTCTCTGATTGGCGGTATTATTACGTTATCCAGTGACAGGGCACTCATTCCACAACTTATAACAATAATATAAAGACATTACAAAATAATAAACATAAGAATGAGACTACTAATAAATCGGTTAATAATTCGTGAGTTCCAATGTCTTAAAAAACATACTTGACCAATTTTTTGTAGCAGTTGTACATCACGATTGTCTAGTTCCCAATCAGGTCTTGAAATTGGTGTAATAAGACATGCTCCTGATTTTGCTGTCACGGGAGTTTGAGTTTTCATATGATATTCAATCAGTTCCCTGGAAAATTTTAGTTATTAAACAAACAGCAAGTGTGAATATTCAACGGAAATACATGCTCACCAATTACATTACTTAAATGATTGAAAAGTTTTTGTACTAATTTGTTTACGAACAATACATAGACCCGTTATTGTTGAACTCAAAACACATATAACATATTTCGAAAGAAACACTACCCTACTCACAAGTAGTAACCATCACTGAACTAAAAATACTCACTGGATAGTCTCAACAATGTCTCTGTAAGACATGAATCAAAGCGCATGTTGTGTTGATAAAACTTAGTATTAGAACACACACATTACTGTGCTATCTGTCTATGAGATACGACATTATTCTTAACCAGAAAATCCGGGTGAAAATACGTGTATTGAACCTCGAAGTAATACCCACATTGTGTGGAAACACACCAAAACTTCGTGAACAAGTGGCTAATATTTATGTGTTTTTCATTTAGGATGCGACCGGTAGAAACATTCCGTAACTCAGATTGCATACTGCATTCATTCACATATATCCATCTCGTATGTGAAAATTTAAAAACACGTTAGCCAGTTATAGTATCCGGTTGGAAACTGACTATAATAAAATATTCTTTGTCTTCGTTTTGCATATGACTTTCATACAAGTGGACGCTAGAAACCTAATCAACAACTTGACTGTGTAGTATAGAAACAGCTACTAACTGAGCTCACATTCCTCACAGCGTGTCCATAAGATTACCAAAAGAAGCAGAGGTTTCTAAAGAAAATGTGCCATCATTCAACAAAATGCACGACTAAGAAACATTAACAGTTTAGTGCCAGATATAGTTTTGTTCAGTGGAAATTAGAAAAGACTAGACGAAAGAAAACGACTACTACTACTACTACTACTACTACTACTTACCTTATTGTAGAGAAATGACCATCTTCTAAATGCCAACCTTCACCTGACTCTGGTCCACCATATAGAATAAAATGTCTATGACCATGCCAAAACACAGATAAAACCATACGTAAAACAGTCCCATCAATATTATGATCTTTATTTAATATTGTTTCGTTATGATTACCATTGATTAAATCACCATTAGTTCCATTCCAATGGGCTATGGTATCACGTTCACTGGAACGTCGTTTACTTGTTTGTCGAACAAGGAAATCCCCTTGATTCTGTAAGAGACTGTAATAGCAAGAAACAATGCGGTACAATAAAACTCTTGATTCTAATCTTCATATGCAATACATATAACTTAACAAGGGAAGAGGTTATTATTACAACTGCACAATCCGAAAGACATTTGCGATCAAATTATGAAGTCACTTTCTCTTCTACACACTCAAAACAGATTAGAATGTATGATTGAAAAAATACCACACTTTAGAATAATTAAGGGTACCATATATGATACTGTAATGAACGAGAACACAATTAGGGCAATCGAATGTACTTGGACAGATAACTACACAATCTCTTAGTAAAATCTGAGAACTAT
Source organism: Schistosoma spindalis (assembly GCA_946903255.1). NCBI lineage: Eukaryota > Metazoa > Platyhelminthes > Trematoda > Strigeidida > Schistosomatidae > Schistosoma > Schistosoma spindalis. The sequence goes on from OX336423.1 coordinate 17,845,260, forward strand.
ACAGTAAATACTTCAGTTGCAAAATGTCAATCAATCGTCTTAGATTTCACTGTTCCTCCAGTTCCACCACGGCAATCATTCTCTCTGATCACATTCTCTCCTCTTCGATCTTCTTAACCTTCTGATGTCAAGTATTTCACTTTCGATTGATGATGATACATACTACTCATATCGATCGACATCAGTAGCACACACTACAATGCAATTGTTCATTGAACACTCCATAAATAGTTACGCCAGCTACTAGTGTTTTATAAATTCAAATAAAAAATGATCAGAATGCTGCACGAAATACAAACTTGTTGATATTTAAAGCCATAAGCAAAATTTAATAATTAAACTATGAGTGTACTACTTCATAACAGATTGCCATATCCTGATGAGACTTATGAATGGTAACCGTTGAGATCTGTTTATGGAACAATCCTATGCATATATCTTTATTGTATAATTGTTATGTCATTAAACTATACATATTCATGTTCCTCTTATTACACGATCTACATTGCCCTATAAACTTTTATTATACGATTTACCAGCATTGAGTTATGCCCAGTCTATTCATTACAGTCTCCCTTATTCATAGCCACTTTTGACTGGATCTTCTACAAATGTGTATTTTCTATTTTGCGCTATGATGTGGTCTGTTTGATTTGTATGTAGGGGCACAAGACTATAAGTTATAAGTCAGTAACAACGTAGAACTTCGTACGTATGTACACCAAATCGAGTTGCCATGCCACGTTAGCACACAGATACAATTGTCAATTTAAATCCCGTAGTGGTAGAGGTAGTAGTAGTAGTGGTAGAGGTAGTAGTAGTAGTAGTAGTAGTAGTAGTAGTAGTAGTAGTAGTAGTAGTAGTAGTAGTAGTAGTAGTAGTAGTAGTAGTAGTAGTAGTAGTAGTAGTAGTAGTAGTAGTAGTAGTAGTAGTAGTAGTAGTAGTAGTAGTAGTAGTAGTAGTAGTAGTAGTAGTAGTAGTAGTAGTAGTAGTAGTAGTAGTAGTAGTAGTAGTAGTAGTAGTAGTAGTAGTAGTAGTAGTAGTAGTAGTAGTAGTAGTAGTAGTAGTAGTAGTAGTAGTAGTAGTAGTAGTAGTAGTAGTAGTAGTAGTAGTAGTAGTAGTAGTAGTAGTAGTAGTAGTAGTAGTAGTAGTAGTAGTAGTAGTAGTAGTAGTAGTAGTAGTAGTAGTAGTAGTAGTAGTAGTAGTAGTAGTAGTAGTAGTAGTAGTAGTAGTAGTAGTAGTAGTAGTAGTAGTAGTAGTAGTAGTAGTAGTAGTAGTAGTAGTAGTAGTAGTAGTAGTAGTAGTAGTAGTAGTAGTAGTAGTAGTAGTAGTAGTAGTAGTAGTAGTAGTAGTAGTAGTAGTAGTAGTAGTAGTAGTAGTAGTAGTAGTAGTAGTAGTAGTAGTAGTAGTAGTAGTAGTAGTAGTAGTAGTAGTAGTAGTAGTAGTAGTAGTAGTAGTAGTAGTAGTAGTAGTAGTAGTAGTAGTAGTAGTAGTAGTAGTAGTAGTAGTAGTAGTAGTAGTAGTAGTAGTAGTAGTAGTAGTAGTAGTAGTAGTAGTAGTAGTAGTAGTAGTAGTAGTAGTAGTAGTAGTAGTAGTAGTAGTAGTAGTAGTAGTAGTAGTAGTAGTAGTAGTAGTAGTAGTAGTAGTAGTAGTAGTAGTAGTAGTAGTAGTAGTAGTAGTAGTAGTAGTAGTAGTAGTAGTAGTAGTAGTAGTAGTAGTAGTAGTAGTAGTAGTAGTAGTAGTAGTAGTAGTAGTAGTAGTAGTAGTAGTAGTAGTAGTAGTAGTAGTAGTAGTAGTAGTAGTAGTAGTAGTAGTAGTAGTAGTAGTAGTAGTAGTAGTAGTAGTAGTAGTAGTAGTAGTAGTAGTAGTAGTAGTAGTAGTAGTAGTAGTAGTAGTAGTAGTAGTAGTAGTAGTAGTAGTAGTAGTAGTAGTAGTAGTAGTAGTAGTAGTAGTAGTAGTAGTAGTAGTAGTAGTAGTAGTAGTAGTAGTAGTAGTAGTAGTAGTAGTAGTAGTAGTAGTAGTAGTAGTAGTAGTAGTAGTAGTAGTAGTAGTAGTAGTAGTAGTAGTAGTAGTAGTAGTAGTAGTAGTAGTAGTAGTAGTAGTAGTAGTAGTAGTAGTAGTAGTAGTAGTAGTAGTAGTAGTAGTAGTAGTAGTAGTAGTAGTAGTAGTAGTAGTAGTAGTAGTAGTAGTAGTAGTAGTAGTAGTAGTAGTAGTAGTAGTAGTAGTAGTAGTAGTAGTAGTAGTAGTAGTAGTAGTAGTAGTAGTAGTAGTAGTAGTAGTAGTAGTAGTAGTAGTAGTAGTAGTAGTAGTAGTAGTAGTAGTAGTAGTAGTAGTAGTAGTAGTAGTAGTAGTAGTAGTAGTAGTAGTAGTAGTAGTAGTAGTAGTAGTAGTAGTAGTAGTAGTAGTAGTAGTAGTAGTAGTAGTAGTAGTAGTAGTAGTAGTAGTAGTAGTAGTAGTAGTAGTAGTAGTAGTAGTAGTAGTAGTAGTAGTAGTAGTAGTAGTAGTAGTAGTAGTAGTAGTAGTAGTAGTAGTAGTAGTAGTAGTAGTAGTAGTAGTAGTAGTAGTAGTAGTAGTAGTAGTAGTAGTAGTAGTAGTAGTAGTAGTAGTAGTAGTAGTAGTAGTAGTAGTAGTAGTAGTAGTAGTAGTAGTAGTAGTAGTAGTAGTAGTAGTAGTAGTAGTAGTAGTAGTAGTAGTAGTAGTAGTAGTAGTAGTAGTAGTAGTAGTAGTAGTAGTAGTAGTAGTAGTAGTAGTAGTAGTAGTAGTAGTAGTAGTAGTAGTAGTAGTAGTAGTAGTAGTAGTAGGAGTAGTAGTAGTAGTAGTAGTAGTAGTAGTAGTAGTAGTAGTAGTAGTAGTAGTAGTAGTAGTAGTAGTAGTAGTAGTAGTAGTAGTAGTAGTAGTAGTAGTAGTAGTAGTAGTAGTAGTAGTAGTAGTAGTAGTAGTAGTAGTAGTAGTAGTAGTAGTAGTAGTAGTAGTAGTAGTAGTAGTAGTAGTAGTAGTAGTAGTAGTAGTAGTAGTAGTAGTAGTAGTAGTAGTAGTAGTAGTAGTAGTAGTAGTAGTAGTAGTAGTAGTAGTAGTAGTAGTAGTAGTAGTAGTAGTAGTAGTAGTAGTAGTAGTAGTAGTAGTAGTAGTAGTAGTAGTAGTAGTAGTAGTAGTAGTAGTAGTAGTAGTAGTAGTAGTAGTAGTAGTAGTAGTAGTAGTAGTAGTAGTAGTAGTAGTAGTAGTAGTAGTAGTAGTAGTAGTAGTAGTAGTAGTAGTAGTAGTAGTAGTAGTAGTAGTAGTAGTAGTAGTAGTAGTAGTAGTAGTAGTAGTAGTAGTAGTAGTAGTAGTAGTAGTAGTAGTAGTAGTAGTAGTAGTAGTAGTAGTAGTAGTAGTAGTAGTAGTAGTAGTAGTAGTAGTAGTAGTAGTAGTAGTAGTAGTAGTAGTAGTAGTAGTAGTAGTAGTAGTAGTAGTAGTAGTAGTAGTAGTAGTAGTAGTAGTAGTAGTAGTAGTAGTAGTAGTAGTAGTAGTAGTAGTAGTAGTAGTAGTAGTAGTAGTAGTAGTAGTAGTAGTAGTAGTAGTAGTAGTAGTAGTAGTAGTAGTAGTAGTAGAGTAGTAGTAGTAGTAGTAGTAGTAGTAGTAGTAGTAGTAGTAGTAGTAGTAGTAGTAGTAGTAGTAGTAGTAGTAGTAGTAGTAGTAGTAGTAGTAGTAGTAGTAGTAGTAGTAGTAGTAGTAGTAGTAGTAGTAGTAGTAGTAGTAGTAGTAGTAGTAGTAGTAGTAGTAGTAGTAGTAGTAGTAGTAGTAGTAGTAGTAGTAGTAGTAGTAGTAGTAGTAGTAGTAGTAGTAGTAGTAGTAGTAGTAGTAGTAGTAGTAGTAGTAGTAGTAGTAGTAGTAGTAGTAGTAGTAGTAGTAGTAGTAGTAGTAGTAGTAGTAGTAGTAGTAGTAGTAGTAGTAGTAGTAGTAGTAGTAGTAGTAGTAGTAGTAGTAGTAGTAGTAGTAGTAGTAGTAGTAGTAGTAGTAGTAGTAGTAGTAGTAGTAGTAGTAGTAGTAGTAGTAGTAGTAGTAGTAGTAGTAGTAGTAGTAGTAGTAGTAGTAGTAGTAGTAGTAGTAGTAGTAGTAGTAGTAGTAGTAGTAGTAGTAGTAGTAGTAGTAGTAGTAGTAGTAGTAGTAGTAGTAGTAGTAGTAGTAGTAGTAGTAGTAGTAGTAGTAGTAGTAGTAGTAGTAGTAGTAGTAGTAGTAGTAGTAGTAGTAGTAGTAGTAGTAGTAGTAGTAGTAGTAGTAGTAGTAGTAGTAGTAGTAGTAGTAGTAGTAGTAGTAGTAGTAGTAGTAGTAGTAGTAGTAGTAGTAGTAGTAGTAGTAGTAGTAGTAGTAGTAGTAGTAGTAGTAGTAGTAGTAGTAGTAGTAGTAGTAGTAGTAGTAGTAGTAGTAGTAGTAGTAGTAGTAGTAGTAGTAGTAGTAGTAGTAGTAGTAGTAGTAGTAGTAGTAGTAGTAGTAGTAGTAGTAGTAGTAGTAGTAGTAGTAGTAGTAGTAGTAGTAGTAGTAGTAGTAGTAGTAGTAGTAGTAGTAGTAGTAGTAGTAGTAGTAGTAGTAGTAGTAGTAGTAGTAGTAGTAGTAGTAGTAGTAGTAGTAGTAGTAGTAGTAGTAGTAGTAGTAGTAGTAGTAGTAGTAAAAGTACAAACAGTAGTCGGGAACATTAGGGCTTTGAACATGTTATTCAAGGAGTATGTTCCAGTGAAATGAATTGCCAAAGAGATAATTAAAAGGGTCATGAAGAATTCAGAAGATTAGAATTCGGTGGAACACAAAGACTGGCTGCACCACTGCACAATTGCAAGTAGGTCAATGACTTGTGATACAATGAAGTGAATCAGAGCAGACTTGTCTTTCACTTCTCCATATCAACTACATGTGATGAGTAAAAGTGTTCTGTTCAATAATATTAATAATAATAATAATAATAATCGTTATCGCATATTGAACTGAATCAATAAGAGAAACAAGAGATAAGACTATTCAATATTCAAGTATTCTCATATCAATGGCTTATTGATCATTCACTATACTGATCACGTAGATTATTCTTAGACATTTCACATGATCACAGATCATGTGAATTTCGATAGTTCACCTCAAATTCTATAAGATGATTGTCTGAAGTGATTTCCATAGAGTATTGTCTTCGAATGTCTGCTTTTGAAACTCTACTTCTCTTCATTATTATTATTATTATTATAATTCTGTTTAATTAAACGAAAATAGTTAACCTGATCCTATCAACATTGAAATCAGACATGAAATGAAATGAAATGAAATGAAATGTAAATGGTTCCATTTAGATGGTATGTTAACAAACAAAAATAGAAAGAACCAAATAAAGAAAAAGAGACTATTTAGATCATCATCATCATCATCATCATTTGTATAAGAATAATAATAAGAAAACAGAATAGAAATTTCTCAATAGATCCATCTCAGGTTGTTTTGATCTGAAATCAGTCTGCTATACATAACTTACTTACTTACGTCTGTTACTCCTGGTGGAGGAGCACAGACCTCTCACCATCATTCTTTACCAGAACACTGTTCTGAGCAATCCTTTCCAGTTCCTTGCAATTGCTAATCATCCTTTTCGTATCTGCATTTATTTCCCACCGTAATGTGTTCTTTGGCCTTCCTCTTTCCCGCTTCCCTTCAGGATTCTTAGCTAGATGTTATCTCATGATGCAGTTTGATGATTTCCGTATTGTATGTCCAATGCATTTCCATCGTGTTTTCCTATTTTCCTTATCAGTTGGAATCTAGTTTGTGCTCTGTCACAGAAGTCTATTGCCGATAGTATCCGGCATACATACACAAGCTTGTATATTAATTATGTAACTCACTTACACTTGACATCGTAACTACAACCACTGCCTGGCAAGTGCTACTTACTCCCTTCTCACAAACAGGGTGTTGTGTACGAAAATGGGAGGACGACAAGCGAATATCTAGCTTCTTATGTGGGTTGGTGGATATGGAGAGTCGATCTAGGGGAATCGGAAATCCAATGGTGCACAAGGGTTCCAGGATCCTATGAAAACAAATGGCACATGAACCTATTGTTGGTCACTGGCTACAGTGAGGCTGCATCTCGTAAACTTGCTCCACTGTACTGTGGATTAAACCTTTAATTCGGATGTTTGTTGCATCGCCCTCCTCAGTAAACCACCTGCTTCGGTTCGGGCAGCTGGGCAGTATCCCAGCCCTCACATAAATCATTAAATTTATATGGCTCATATCTATTTAGTGCTTCCTTGTACCAATGTTTATATGTACTGATCAGACTATGAAAATGCTCTTTATAGATGGTTATATCATTGATATTGATGATAGAGCAGAAGAAAATATTCATGAGACAAAGTTACTTAAATGTTGTTTCCAGGTGACAGATACGAGGAAGTTGTTTCCAATGGATCAGAATGATTCATTTACTTATCCGTAGTGGCAGGTAATACGAAATAATGAAACAAACTATGATTTCTCATCTATTCAATTCACTTTATGTTGTTTTACTTATATCTTCCGATTGTTATTTAGGACTGCAATCGATTAGTCTCTTGTTGGCATATGTGCCTCCTGTGTGGACTGCCTCGATATTGTCTTATGACACACAAGCATTCTAATGAAAGATGGATGATGATGGAAAGCAGTGGAGAGATACAAGTAAACAATGCCAATTGAATTTAAACTTCCTTCCATCACACTAGCAAATGATTATCAGGACACAGTAACTAAGTGGATAACATGATGGCGTTTGAAGTGGACAGTGGTGAGTTCGAGTCTCAGAGTGAACATTAACACGTCTGGGATGCAGATACATCCAGTTGACCAATTCCAGATAGGTCGAAACGTGTGTCCTGCATTCCACTACTAACCACTATTCATCTTTACTTATAAAGCTCATATATATTCAGTTTGAATAACACTACAATCTATCTAAATAGATTCCTGAGAATGTTTTGTAGCCATCAATAGACAAATAAGTTGGCAAATGTTGTTTATTCAATATCAAAAATATGACTTGAGTTAGTTTAAACGAATCATTTTCTTTCGTTTTCATTTCACTACTCATTGGTCAATCAATAATGTTTACTGATGACATAATAAAAGCACGAGAACAATGCGAGTGAGACAGAGACAGAGAGAGAACCGAGAGATCCGGTCGAGAGACACAGTGAGAAAGAGAGCGAGAGTGGTTCCATTCAAAATGTACCTTTCCATATTACTCTGTATAAACATGTTCTTCTTGCCTATTCATTCATTTCGACCATCTTGTAAGTCAAACGAATATGTTGTATTGTATGTTTATAAACATTTTTCCTCCATTGGTATTCTATTTCACGAAATGTAATTGAACATGGACACACACACACACACACAGAGTGAATTACAGAATGTCTTCATGTAATCTGAATAGCATACAGTATATGTGTAATTCATTAGGGAAATGTAAAATGAATCATCCGAGATGCATATTGTTCCTTCAGTTTCATATGCGATCACTTTCTGTGGACATTTCATCTTTGTTTCATGGTAACTGCTACTTATATCTGTCGACATGAGTAGTATACAGAACAGTTTGTCCAGTTTATTGCCATCATTAGGACAGGTTCAGACGGTTTTGCTAGGGAAACACATCTTCAGCCTTTGACCTACAGGTTTAATCCACTACATAGTGGAGTAACGTAAGGAGATGAAGTCCTATAATAACCGGTTACAAATATTGGTTCATATGCCTTTTTCCCTCCATGATCCTGAAGACCACGTGCACCATTGGTTTGGAGTGAGGGTTTTCCAACTGCCCTTGTTGGATCCTCCGTGTCCACCAACCAACCCGGTTAGAGCGCCGTATATTCGCTTTTCGTCCTATCAATTTCGTAAACAACAGTAGTGTTGTAAGAAAGTAGTAAGTAGGACTTCCCTGGTAGTGGTTGTATGTATATGACCATGTAAGATCATTGTGAGAGACAGACTGAGAGCTGACTTCTCCTACCCTCGGCCGTTGGGAAAACCATTTAACAAAGTAATGAAAACATTGATGACTCACAGATCGCATTTCCATTTGCATTTGCTAAACACAATCACGTCCATTGCACAGACATACTGGAACAAATATCATGTAAATATTTAATCATACTAACCATCATCACTTTCAAAATATCGATTGTTGGCTTTTATTAACCAAACATTAAATTGAATTGCAACTTGTATTTTCACATGAACACTGACTTACATATCTCCTCTTTGAATCGATTACTACAAAACTACAAAACCGTCCAGTGTAGTAATAAATATTTGCATAAGTAGTGCGGTTTACGATTTTCGCGTATTTGTTCTTACATTGATCTAACATAACTATTTTGTATGCTACTGATGTCGACAGATATGAGTAGTATGTATCACCATCAATCGAAAGTGAAATAACTGACGGTAGAACGTTAGGAAGATGGAAGATAGGAGAACGAGAACGGAGAATGATTGGTGTGGAATTGGAAGTACAATGAAGTCTGAGACGATTGATTGATTATATGCAAATGAAGTATTTACTCGATGGATCTCAGATTTTACCGAGATGTTCCCTAATCATTTATTCAAATACATTCGATTGTCCCTATATGTGTTTTCGTTCATTACATAACTACTATTACTACTACTACTTACGCCTGTGACTCCTCACAAACAAAATCACTACATAAGTCCTTATAGCTAAATCATTTGCTAGTCATTTCTAATAAAACTATTAATGTCAATGTGATTTTTGTTTTCAGTTATTTTTGGATATGTGAATAAAACTATTGAAGAATCAATGAAAGAACAGAAAGGTAATCAATCGAAATAGGTTACATATTTGTAATCTTACAATGAATCATTATCATTGAATATGAGAATGGGTTTTGTGGATATTCTTGTAATTTTAATAGTTGAGACCGATTGAGTCAATTGAGATAGTCAGTCAATGAAGACAATGGTGAATGTGTTGCTCAATTTCTTGGATTAGTTGAAGTTAGATGTCGGTTCAGTGGTGTAGTGGTTAAGCGTTCCCACGCGACACAGATAGATGTTGGGTTCGAATCTCGTGAGACGGGATCGTGGATGATGGTGGTCTAGCTTCAATGGATTCATGAATTCAACGATTCAGATCATTCTTTAAGTAATCGATATGTTTGTGATCAATCATTTTTGAGAATTTCGATGTTCATTCTATGGTTGTATGTTATATGGAAGAGTATGATTTTGACTTGGAATTTTTGTTCTATGAGTATGATTAGCAACCATTTTTGTGAGTGAAATGTTCAAGTCAATATTTATACTTACTTAATTAATTAATTACTTGTTGACTTAAGCAAGTTATTCCTCGTTGAGGAGCATAGACCGCTCACCAGCATTGTTCATCCACCTCTGTTCTTTCCTATCCTTTCCAGCTCCTTGTTTTTATTGTCTCCTTCTAATTCTTGATGTAGTGTGTGTTCTTCAGCCTTCTTCCTCTTCTCTGTTTACTTTCAAGAAGATTTGGTATCTAGTCAACCGATAATACTGTTGTCATAGTAACTACAGAATTGATTAAATAGGAACACTTATCAATACTATTTCATCTAGTAACATCATTTCTTTATTTGTTATTTCCATAGTAACATAATCAATATTCTTTTCTTTTTTTTCTTTATCATTTCTTATATTTTGATATTTAGATCTATTTCCTATGTTTGAAAATAATATTCGAACAACAAATGGTCAACTGAAAGAACAAAAAGGTTATTTTTAAAAAAAAATTAACTTAAATATGATGAATGTAGTAAACTTTAATCACTGTGCAACCCAATTAATACTTACTTACTTACGCCTGTTACTCCTAATGGAGCATAGGCTGCCGACCAGCACTCTCCAACCCACTCTGTCTTGGGCCTTCTTTTCTAGTTCCATCCAATTCTTGTTCGTTTTTCTCAAATCTATCTTTGTTTCCCGGCGTAATGTGTCCTTTGGTCTTCCTCTCCTCCTTCTGCCTTGAGGATTCCATGTGAGGGCTTGTCTTGTGACGCAGTTGGCTGCTTTCCTCAGTGTGTGTCTTATCCACTTCCAACGTTTCTTCTTGATTTGTTCGTCCGCTGGAATCTGGTTTGTTCTCTCACACAGTAGGTTGTTGCTAATAGTGTCCTGCCAACGGATCTGAAGTATTTTGCGTAGACAACTGTTAATAAACACCTGTATCTTGTAGATGATGACTTTCGTAGTTCTCCAAGTTTCCGTCCCATACAGTAGAACTGTCTTCACATTTGTATTGAAAATTCTGACTTTGGTGTTGGTTGCCCATTTTCCAGATGCTCTTCAGTTGTAGATATGCTGCTCTTACTTTGCCGATCCGCACCTTCACTTCTACATCTGATCCACCGTGTTCATCAATGATGCTGTCAAGATATGTAAAGGTTTGTACATCTCCCAAATCTTCTCTTTCAAGTGTGATTCAATTAGTGCGTGCTGTGTTGTATCGGAGAATTTTGCTTTTCCGTTTGTGTATATTGAGACCTACTGCTGCTGAGACTTCTGCTACACTTGTCGTCTTCTCCTGCATTTGTTGTTGCGTTTGCGATAGAAGAGCCAGATCATCTGCGAAGTCTAGATCATACAATTGCATCCTAGATGTCCACTGTATCCTGTGCTTCCCTTCGGATGTTGACGTCTTCATGATCCAGTCGTTCAACAGAAGAAAGAGAAAGGGTGAGAGTAAGCAACCTTACCTGACACCGGTCTTTTCTTCGAACGTCTCTGTCAACTGTCCTCCATGAACGATTTTGCAGTTTAATCCACCATAGGAATTCTGTATGATATTGACTATCTTCTGAGGCACGCCGTAGTGTCGAAGAATATTCCATAGTGTTGTTCTGTCCACGCTGTCAAATACTTTTTCGTAGTCAATGAAGTTGATAAAGAGTGATGAATTTCATTCAATTGATTGTTCTACAATGATCCTTAGAGTTGCGATTTTGTTTGTACACGACCTATCTTTACGAAATCCTGCCTGTTGATCTCGATGTTGGGCGTCTACGGAGTCCTTCATCCTGTTTAACAATACCGTGTTGAAGACTTTTCCTGGTATTGAAAGAAGAGTGATTCCCCTTTAGTTATCACAGTTGCTGAGATTGCCTTTCTTCGGTATTTTGACCAAAAGTCTTTCTTTCCAGTCTTTTGATACCTGTTCCTCATTCCAAATCTTATTGAAGCGTATGTGGAGTATCCTTGCAGTTACCGCTACATCTGCTTTCAGTGCCTCTACTGGAATATTGTCTGGTCCTGCTGCTTTGCCACACTTGATTTGTCTGATGGGCATGCTTATTTCTGCAGTTTTTGATGGGCCAACATCGATTGGGAGGTCCGTGAGTGCTGCTTCGATGTTGGGTGGGTTCAGTGGGGCTGGTCTTTTCAAGAGTTCTTTGAAGTGTTCTACCCACCTGTTTCGTTGTTCTTCAATGTTGGTGATTACCTTGCCTTCCTTGCTATCCACTGGTCGTTCTGGTTTACGGTGATTTCCAGAGAGTGTCTTTGTTGTGTCATACAGTTGTCTCATGTTTCGTAGATTGGTTCAAGTTGGACATTAACACCATTAAATATCAACTCAGTGGTCTATAGATCGAACGTTCGCGAGCGAGTTCGAAGATCCTGGGTTTGAGTGGTTTAGGTACAGGACCGTGGATATGCACCAGTGAGCAATTCCATACTATGACGAAACGATCGTTTAGTGCTTACAGGTATTCCATGGTGATCTATCTCGAAATGACTCATGAATTCAACTATTCAATATAAATATAAATAACTGATAATGTTGAATCATGTTAGCAGTTTCAATAAGATTAGAGAGATTTCAATAGACATAACAACTAACTCAACCAAACATTCTTTAGAAAAAAAACATAAAAGTAAATACCCCCCCTGTTTTTCTTTACTTTCTGTTCTGTTTTTATTTATTAGATTTAATCAATGAAAATTTGAAAAATCAAAGTAAAACTATCGATCAATGTAGGTGAAATAAGGATGAATGTGTTACGTAATCATGATTCTTATTGTAGTTATTGACTGTGCAAGTAAATTCAATGCAGGTCAATTGGGATTAGAAGTTATAAGAGGTATGAATGTTTGTTTAATTACTGATATATTATTTGATTAGTCAATAAAGTTGATTTGATTAGTTCATTAATGCTTACAGGTTTCAATTGTTGAGATCATGAGTCCATTGAAGCTAGATCACCATGGAAAACCTGTGAGCACTGGACGGCCGTTTCATCCTATTGTGGGACCCTTTAGTAGTGTGCATCCATGATCCTGCTCCGCGGGATTCGAACCCAGGTTTACAGTAATGATCTAGCTTAGATCAAATCGTCATTTCAACTGATGTATCTGTATCCGACGATTGATGTTCACTCTGAGACTGGAACCTAGCACTATTCGTTTCAAACTCCATCGCGTTATCCACTTATCTTGTAATGCTTGGGAATTAAGGAAATATGGGGGTAATAAGCATAGTATACACATATATCAATAACAGACTGATTAATAGCAGTACCAAATATCTATGGGAAGATTCAAGTAAACAGTATCAAGGTAATTTAAAACTTCATTCAATTGCACAAGCTAGTGGCTATCAGAACTCAGTAGCTAAATGGATAACGCGATGGTGTTTGGAGCGAACCATATTGGGTTCGAGTCGTGAAGTGAACATCAAAATCAATGAGAAGATTCAAGTAAACAACCATACCAAGTCATTTTGATTGAGATCGTGAAGCGATTGATGCTAGACCACCACTGTAAACCTGGAAGGACTGGACGGCCGTTCGTTAAGATATACATTGGCAGCACTTCTGAATTCCATAAGTTATCTTTCATTTACAATGTAAAATTGTTTGTTCTATCATATTCATCACAACTATTTAAACTGTTATTATGTTACATAATGTATTAAAGAGGAGAAATTGGTAGGGGGGGGGAAGATTTGTAGCTCAGAGAACAAAACGTTGTCAAAAATGGAGAAACATTTCTGTTGTAAGACAATTAATGAAGAAGTAACATAGAATAAGAAGTTGGTTATGGAAGTGAAAAGTATAAGATCCTCACATGACAAAGCGAATGTTCAACGCTTTAACCAAGTTGGTGGATATGAAGGATACATCTAGCGGAGTTGGAAATCTCTCACTTAAAACCAATGATGCACATTGGCTCCATGATCTTAAGGAAATAAATAACGTTTGAACCAATCGTTTGCGACCGGCTGCCATGAGATTGCATCTCCTGGCATTACTCAGACATGTAGATCAAAGGCTCCGGGTGTGATCCACTAAGAAAATCATCTGCTTCGGTTTGTGCATTCGGGCACTATCATAGCTCATTCACAAATCAAATGATTTATGTAGCGAATATGTATTTGGTACCTCCTTGTACCAATGTATATGGCTTCAAATAAATAAGTAATATCTCACATGAAACATGTTCCATAACGAAATAATCATATTTGAAGCCATTTTATGTGGTATCGGTTTACTTTTTCGAATGTTTTAGATATGAGAAACTTAATGACAGATGAACGAAAAAAATACAATCGTAAGTTTCCTCATATTAACATATAAGAGATTTCATAAAGCATTTATGTATGTTGTGTATTGCGTGCAAACTCCCTCGACAGCCAAGAGTGGGGAGGGTCATCTCTCCATCTACAAATACTGTTACATGACCACAAGTATACAGCCATTGTCATAAAAGTCTTACTCACCGCCTTCTCGCGGCATTACTACTGTTTACGAGATTGAGAGCACAAACAGTGAATGTCCGACGCTTTCATCGGGTTGGTGGATGTGGAGGATCCAACTAGGGGAGTTGGAAGACCGTGATTCAGAACTAATGGTGCACATTAGCTCCAAGGTCCTAAAGGAATAAATGACATATGAAACAATTATTGGTCATCGACTACCATGAGACTGCATCTCCTGGCATTGCTCCACTACCTTACGGATCACACCTTTATGCCAAAGGTTCTGGGTGTAGACCGCTAGCAAGATCATCTGCTTTAGTCTGGGCACGCACGCAGTATCACAGCTCACGAAGAAATCAAGTGACTTTTGAGGCACACATGTATTCGGAACCCCTTTGTTCCAATATTTAACTGTTCAAATCAATAAAAACATAAACGTTATGTATTACAGTAAATATATTGAGCAGGTATTTTATTACGACATACATTATTCTATGATATGATTATGTTGTAGAGATTAATAATCTTGTTGATTAGATGTTATTATTTGAACACATAAATATTGGCACAAAGGGGCACCAAATATATATGTGCCACACAAGTCACTTGATTTGTGAATGGACTGTGATACTGTGTGAGTGCCCAAACCGAAGCAGGTGGTTTTCTTAGTAGGCCAGTCCTCGAGCCTTTGACCTACAGGTTTAGTCCACAAGACAGTGGAGCAATGTAAGGAGATGTGATTTGTTCCTTCAGGATCCCGGAGCCCATGTGCACCATTAGTTTGGAAACAGGGTCTTTCAACTACCCTAGGTGAATCCTCTATATCAAGCAACCGAATTAAAGCTCCGGACATTCAGTTTTCGTGCTCTCACTTTCGTCGACAACACCCTGGTTGTGAGAAGACAATGAGTAGGACTTCTCTGGTAATGATTGCATGCATGTGGCCATGTGAGAGCTTATGTAGAGGGAGATCTGACTCACCCACCGTCGGTCATATCAGGGCATTTGGGGGCACTTCTTTGTATCTTTATAGACTTTCCACTAACCTTTCATTTCATTCATGCTACATAGAATACAACGTCGAGAAATCTGAATTATGGACATCATGTTTTGATGAACAGGAGAAAATCTTTCAAGGTAAAATCTCTCATTCAAATAGACAATCACAACTATGTGTTTCTTGTTTGATTGATTGAATAATCTTCTTCTAATCGAACGTAGTTATTCAAACATCGTATTTTAGAAATATCTCATACTTGTCATTGCTTACACCAAATCATCTCATAAGGTATTGACTAACTACTATTTGATAATCTCAATAGATGGAAATACTTCACAATGTGTGGATTGATAATCCATAACATAATGATGACATGTAGATGATTACTTCATCACTGTACAATCCACAATCAAATGGGATCAAAACGATCTAACGAAGATCACGTAGGATGAATTAGATAGATAGATAGATAGATAGATAGATAGATAGATAGATAGATAGATAGATAGATAGATAGATAGATGAAGAGATCCTCCTTCAGTTAATCATCTAGAGACTTGTTAACCATAATGTTCAAGAAATCATACTGGAAAGTGATGAAATAATAATCTGTAACTGTAACTGATGAGAGATTGTGCATTTCATTCCATGGAAACAATAATCAACTCCTTCATCAATATTGAGTCTACTGGTGCTCATCACATGACCAGTTTCTGATTAGATGATGGATTATCTATAATGGTATTATGTTTGGTAGTAGTAGTAGTAGTAGTAGTAGTAGTAGTAGTAGTAGTATTGATGAAGCATTTTATAGAAAGCCAAGACCATCTAAAATACAATAATAAAAACGGTATATTTTCAGTAGATCAACGAACCTTTTCTCTTGTATTGTCAAGTTGCTGAGGGTGCCTAGAACAACACAGGGAAACCGAATCTAGCGGTCAATTAGTTAAAATTGATCAACTCCTTCATCCATATTGAGTTTATTCTTTTGTTGTTTTCTATATTATTATTTTCATATTTGAATAGAAATGAAAGATACTTACACTGCACTTGTTTGCGACTCATACATTCCACCTAATGCTCCAGGTAATTTTCACTAGTAAATCATGAATGTTTCTTTTACTTTGAGTCAGTTAGTCAGTAACAATGTAGAACTTCTTGCGTAGGTACATCAGTCCGAGTTGCCATAGCAACCACATTAGCACAGAGATGCAGTCGTGGATTCGAATCCCGTAGTGATAGAGGTAGGAAGAGTATAAGCAGTAATCATAAATATTATGGTTTGAAGATGTTATTTAAGGATTACTTTGAACTTTAAACGTATTTAGTTCTTGTTGACGTTTGCTATACAACTCATAATAAACATGTACGTTTCAGATAGAATACACAATGGTACTACTGTAGTGAACGAGAACACAAGTGGGGACAATCGAATGGATTCGAATGCTCATCATCTAATCTAACTGGTTCAGTCCACAACATCAATGATGAAGCCTAAAATTAGTTGTAGGTGTAATAAGAGACTGTAACTAATCAATTAGGAATAACTCAACAATAGTAAATTGTATAATAGTAGTGAAAATAGAATAGTCAAATAGAAGCTCATCTTAGAAAGAACGATATGCATATATACATACATATAATATAGTTAGTTATGTCATGATGATGCAATAACCACTTACGTAATCATAGTCTATAACAAGATCGTAGTAGATCGTAACAGTGAACAGACATTCACTCTTCGTCCGGATATAATAATAATAATAATAATAATAATAATAAATAGATTTATACAATCTGATTTCATTGAATCCATTCGGTTCATTGTCAATAGGAATGGGATCTTTGAAATAAAATAGAATGATTCACAGAATACTTTCTTGTTTTGTTTTTGTTTTTGTTTTTGCTTTCTAGATACTGACAATCTTTATCATAAAATTATATTTCCCAAAGAAGTACATATTCGTTATTATAATTTCCATTTATGTAAGTGAAATTTATGGATAAATAATGTAACATGGTTAGTAGTGGAATCAGGTATACGCGTTTTGTCCTATTTAAAACTCGTCAGCTAGATGTACCTGTATATCAGAGTTGACGAAATGCGCGTTCTAGATTTGTTGGGATGGCCACCGAGAAACCACCCACGTACATAGTCGATTGACTAAGTTATCGATTAACTTATCGATCAGATGTTAAATATTTGAACAGCAGTCAATTGATTATATATATATTTTTGTATAAATACTCATGTTTGATTGTATATTTTGATTCTTGTCAATCAGTGCTGACAAACGTCTTTCGTCTTCTTGCTTGCGAGCGGTTGGAGGTCATAACGTTCGAGTGTCATCCGTTATATAGAGTGTTCGTGCGTATTCAAGTAGAGAACTTAACAGTGGTGACGGGTTTTACAATCAAAAATGCCAATTACCTTTAAACAAATAGAATCTTTTCTGGAACGTCAAGGAAAACGATATGAACAGTTCCAGGAGCGGATGCTGGAGATGTTAGCGAAACAAATGAATCTGAATAACAGAGTTCTAACTGATGATTCATATAATACGCATACAGACTCGATAATTAATTCCATTCAGGAATTTCATTTTGATGGCCTAGCTCGTGTGACTTTCGAGTCTTGGTTTAAGAAGTATGAAGATTTGTTCAAGGTCGACCTCAACAAACTGGATGATGCTGTCAAGGTCAGAATACTCTTGAGAAAGCTTGGCACGATTGAACATGAACGTTATAGTAATTTCATCCTCATAAAGAATCCAAGAGATTTCCCTTTTGATGCAACAATCGAAACTCTGACGCAAATCTTCGCTGAACAATCATCTCTCTTTAATATTCGTTATCAATGCCTCAAAATAACGAAGTCAAGTGAGGATGATTGGGTAAAACATGCAGGCCTAATAAACCGTGAATGTGAACGATTCAAACTGTCATCAATGACGGAAGACCAGTTTAAGTGCCTCGTATTTGTGTGTAGCCTACAATCTCCCGAAGATGCTGAGTGTCATCCCTTATATAAGGTGTTCCTGCGTATTCAAGTAGAGAAATTAACAAGATTACACTGCTAGCTACTATCCATCTTTGTTTAGAATGCTTGTGAACTGAGGCAATATCGTAGCAATGCGCACAGTATGCATATAAGCCAACAAGATACTGATCAATTGCAGTCCTAAATATTCAAACAAACAATATCAAGTGAATTAAAGCCTCACTGCATTGCACAAGCAAGTGGCTATCATAGCTCAGTACCTAAGTGGATAACGCGGTGGTATTTGATCCTGTCAAATTCACCAAACAAATCATTCAAAAAGATACTACTGAGAAAACGGAAGATGGGTGGTGATCAATCAAATGTGTGTCGATTTCGAGCCATCTAGACTAGTGGCCACATGGCAACTTGGTCGATAGTATTAGATCTGCACTAAGAAACACTTGATACACATGGCATTGATCACCACCCAGTGATCAATAGAATATGAATACATCTCAGTCCTACAAGAGGTCTCTCGCAGCCCGGATAGCTCAGTAGTAACGTCTCTGACTGTGAAGCTGAGTGACACGGAATCAAATCCATCGGGCAGCACCAGTTCCTTCAAGATTACAGGTACACCTTGCAAACGACTACCAAGTAACACGAATCCTGAGTCAAGGGTTTCTTTTCGACTACCTCCACTTCCAACCAATATTCTATCATCGGGTATCATTATACCAAAACTAAATGGACTTCAAGAAGTTCATCAGAAGAAGAATATCCTTCTACGTCCTATACTTGATATGATCAACTCTCTGTATCACTTGATCACTACATCGTTAGCTGATATTTTACAACCCGATCAAAATCATATCAATAGATACAACACTCTTGATTCATTTGATTTTGTCAACTCAATTAGTAACATCAATATAAATAGTAGGAAAATGATCTCAATGGATGGTACTTCTCTCTTAACAAATGTTATTCTTACAGACAGTATATATGTCTTTTATGTAACTATACTGTAATTTACAACTTTGATATTTGGATCACAAAACATTATCTGAAAGAGATTCTTCTTCTTCTTCTTCTAACATGTACTCTCAGTATGCAATTGCGATTTATGAATGAGTTCTGTAGATAAACTGGATAGAGTTGCAATAGGTTCACCATTGAGTCCACTCTTCACTGATTATTTCATAAGCAATCTCGAAGATACGGTACTTTGACCTATAATTGAGAATTTTTTATTGATGATGAAGAATACATGGACTTCATTGCTTAATCTAATCTACACCGAAAGCCGACTCCATAAAGCCATACAGCTTAATTCAATGATAACATTCAGAAATGTAACTGCTACCACATTTTCATCATGTTCTTATGGTGGTTCCATCATTGATGACAGATAGAAATAGGCATACTGAGATAGTCTAATCCGTATTATATTCTTACAATTACACAACATATTAGGCTCCATTTGGAAATCACTTTTAATGTGAAGTAATTTGCTATTTTCTTTGTTTACAGTTAAATATCGGTTGCTCTTGGATATTGCCAATGAAATGAAGAAACCAAAGTAAACAGTTGAGTGACCCATATTTTCCCCCATTATACTCATGAATATATGCCATATTGTAGTGAATGGTAGTGAACATCAAGTGAGGACAATCGAATGTATTTGAATAGTTAAATTACAGTAACACTGAATAGAATCTGAGAACCACCATATAGTGAATAGTTCATTCTACAAAATGTCAATCAATCGTCTCAGACTTCACTGGTACTTCGTTTCCACCATCAATCATTCACTGTTCTCATTCTCCTTTCTTTGGTTGATCTTCTTAACTGTTTCTCTATCACCAGACATTTCACTTTCGATTGATGATGATGATGATGATGATACATACTACTTACTTATATCTGTCGACATCAATAGTACACATCATAATTTGAATGAACGAGTTACACTTTACGTTGCATTCAGATGACTATGAATAACTTCAAGTATAAGTGTTTTGTAGGTGTATAACATTCAGAACACTTTGAAACATTCCATATAAGATACTCATTGAAATACATAATCATTGACTTAAATGATCAATAATCATCTGATTGTTTCATTCATTTCAACAACATATCTCTTCATCATTGAGTAAATGTATGTTAAACCTCTTAATGGTATGTTTATGAAATGTAACAGTGAACACGTTGTATATGATGATTACTCTTCTAAATGAACGTTAGATTCGGTTGCTAAACTCTTCTAGTAATCCCCAGGCTAAATCTACACACTGACTTGAACATGAGAGAAATGGCGTGAAATATGGAAGAAACAGTTTACTCCAAATGTTCGTTTATGTACAGAATATGTAGAGTATGTATAGTAATTTAGATGACCTCGGGATTCCGGAACACTGCTGAACATAGTAGCAGGATGTGTGATCCCCCAATCAGAAATAGGACATGTGACTTTTGAGTTTCTAGATGTTTCTAGCAAACCGTCTATGGGATGCTGATTGGATAAGATGCTTCACAGTATTGTCAGAGTCTTCTATGGCTTTATTTCGAGGTGTTTTCTGGATCGCCTCACACAGTATAGAATCCGTAACGCTGTTTTATTTATTTCCTTTTCAGTTAATACACAGAAGAAATGAAATGAAACTTCAGTATTACTAACCAGTATTACTCACATTCTTCAATCATCTGATTACACTTTTTTTTTGTTGTTATAAATAATCAATTTAATGTAAAACTACAAAAATAATCTGTTCATTTTAAATCAATAAACAAACAATGCTCACAACTATTTGGATCTATGTCTTTTCAAATAGCACCCTGAAATGAGACCATTATTACGTAAGTTGGGAAAACAATAGATGAGATGAGATGACATGGATTGCTGATAGGACTAAGTAATCTTACACACAATCTTATGGTTTCTTTCCTATTGTGGGTGTGTGCTACTGATATCGTTCGATTTAAGTAGTATGTATTATCAATAGATAGTGAAATAGCTGGCGGCAGATGGTTAAGAAGATCGAAGAATGTTCCGTATTGAAACGAACGAACAATGAAATCCGAGACGATTGATCTAGATTTTTCAAATGAGGTATTTACTGTATGGATCTCAGGTTCTGTAATTTTGTACTCAAATACATTCGATTGTCCCTACTTGTGTTCTCGTTCACAACAATATTGTCTATTTCATACTCACCTCATGAAATAGATATTCAATTCTATGTTTCACGAAGTGTTCACTAAGAATGTAAAACCACTCATTGATAACACAGTCACTGATCACTTTGATCAAATGGATCTTGTCACATTAGATTTGTTGTGAATTCACCATCGATGTCCCCCAAATGCCTTGTACGGCCGAGAGTGAGGAGAGTTCGCTCTCTATAAATCCTCTCACATAGTCACGTGCATACAACCACTACCAGGCATGTCCTACTCACTGCCTTTATTGGCGAGGGTGTTGTTTACGAAATTGAGAGGACGAAAAGCGAATGTCCGGCGACTTAACCGTGTTTGTGGACAAGGAGAGTCGACGTAGGGGAGTTAGAAAACCATCATTCCAAACCAATGGTGCACATGGGCTCCACAATCCTGAAGGAACAAATGGTTTCTATCATCACAAACTTTCAATCAGTTGGCATACCAACCATATTCTGAGTGTAATATAATCCTTATCATAAACGGATTAGAATATATTAGGTTGTTCTAATCCATAAAACGAATCAAGTCAATATTATTGTACGAAAGAGAATTACATAGCAAGAAGTAATTTTAAGCTTCATGATTACTAAGTATTGAAGAGGTTACAAGGTATCATACTTATGATTGTTAGTGTATTATTAGGGAAACGGATGTTCCAATCCTGAGTTTCTGGATATTTTCTATCGCAAATGCAGAGTCTGTTGATAATGTAAACTCATTGAATTATGATTGAATTGGCTGAACATATTGTATTAATGAATGTGAGATGGTGGAGAAGATTTGTAGCTCAGGTCGATGATTTTGATGGAGTCTTGTTCCCTGAGCTGAATGTTTCAGTCGTAGAGCTTTCACCGTTCTTCTGAACGACATCATCAGCTTGTCCTGTCTACATCGAGTTCAACAGGATAAGCTGTGAACCACATGTGGAAAAATTCGGACAGTTCACTTCTACCTGAAGTTTGTGCTGATAATGTCGTTCAGAAGGACAATGAAAGCTTTACGATCAAACCATCCAGTTGAGAGAATAAAACTTCATCAACACTCTATTTTTAATTGATCTTGTCATGCAACAATTTTGCTGGTAAATCATTGTCAATTTACTTGATTCAATAGGTTTAAACACCATGGCTACCTGAATTTGTATTTGCCAATCATGACTATAAGCGTAAGTTGTCCGAAAATCTGTAACTAGCAGGATGTGATCAGTTGCTTATAACTCTATAACTGAACAACATTGATATGAAAACTTTATTGAATTCACCTTATTAATATTTGACATAAACTCCTAAATGAAATGATAGAAGATGGTTTTGTGTTTCTGAGCAACTTGCTTGTCACCACCATTATGCTGTATTATCATATTACTTTCGAAATCTAGAGGCGTTTAACCTGTTGTCATTGTGCTTAATTAAACCATCAATCGAGATCTGAAATATTCATTCTGAAACCAATAGCTCTACGTCTTCTTTTCAGTTTTGGAGCAAACATAAGGATTGAGATATTTATTGGTTCTTAAAGAGTCATTAGTAATCTCATCTCAAACACAATGATGCTGGTAAAAGCACGGTTTAAAGGACTCTAAATAACATGAATAGATTCTAATTGGGATGTGAAGTTTGTTTCGGAAAAGAACAACACAGGAGAGCTATTCACAGAGATGACGGGTAAAATACTTAGTCTCTTTGACAAATTTGACTCGTAGTTACCAATGCCACGGTTGGACTTGAGCATTGAGTTGAAAGTTAATCATAAGTATATTTGTTGTTACAGCCAAAAGTTGTATTTCTGACGTATCGTGACTTCATGTTAGCTTCGTGATGTAGCGGTTAGCACTCTAGACTCTGAATACAGCGTCCCGAGTTCGAGTCTCGGCGAGACCTCGTGCTTGCTGCCGAATGTCTTGCAAAGGCCAGCAGTGAGGAGAGTCAGGTCGCTCTCTCTAAATGCTCTCACATGCCCACGCGTATATAGCCACTACCAACGAAGTCTTACTCACTATCTTCGCGCGGCATCCAGGCAGTATCACAGCCCTCACACAAATCAAATGAGATTTGTGTGGCGCATATATATCTGGTGCCCCATTGTACCAGTATGTCTGTGTTCAAATAAATAAATAAATAAATAAATAAATAAATAAATAATAATACTACTTATATGAATATCAGTAGCTCATATCATAAAGTGAAGAAACAATGAAATCAACTTCATTACAACATCATGTAACAATCCATCAAACAATATCCAAGCATACTAATCATAGTAATTAAAGCACAATCATAATCATATTCTATGTATTAATTTGCTTTATTTACTTTTATAAAAAGTAAATAATAAAAATACAATTTATCATAAGTTACAATACATAATTTGCACCTAATTTATACCTAATTCCCTATCCTTAATAGACAATACAATTGAATATACAAAAATCGAATGAGACAATTATTCATAGGAAAGCATATAAAGAATCATTATATTGAGAAGAACTACACAATCACAAATATGTGCGTTTCAAGTATACGTGACAAGGGGCGGAGGGGGGGTGTTTAATAGGCGTAAGTAAATAAACAAGTCAGTAAGTTGAAGTATAACAAAAGTAATTAGGATGTATGTAATGAACTATATTGCTGATGAATGTCATATTGAGCATGTACACATTCACACACACACACACACTCTGAGAATGATAAACAACATTGAAAGAATCATTGTAAATAAACACAATCCACTTTATATTATCATTCCTATATGTATTAATATGATTATGGAGAATGTAATAAATCTGGCAAATATACAAATTAAATCTTATTTGATCACAGTCTGTCAGTAAGGAAAAAGAAGAAGAACAAAAAGAAAAACAATCAAAGAAGAAGGAATAAAATAATTTCTATATAAATAAGTATATAAGTAATATAGTGAAGTTATGAAAATTATTGAAATGGAATGATATATAGAGATATTATTATCATGACAATTACAATGATTATAGGTAGTATAGAAGCAGATATGAAAAGAATGAATAACCATTGGACAGAGTTGGAAAGGATTGCTCAGGATAGGGTTGAATGGAGAGTGCTGATGGACAGTCTATGCTCCTTCACGAGGAGTAACAGGTGTAAGTAAGTAAGTAAGTAAGTAAGTAAGTAAGTAAGTAAGTAAGTAAGTAAGTAAGTAAGTAAGTAAGTAAGTAAGTAAGTAAGTAAGTAAGTAAGTAAGTAAGTAAGTAAGTAAGTAAGTAAGTAAGTAAGTAAGTAAGTAAGTAAGTAAGTAAGTAAGTAAGTAAGTAAGTAAGTAAGTAAGTAAGTAAGTAAGTAAGTAAGTAAGTAAGTAAGTAAGTAAGTAAGTAAGTAAGTAAGTAAGTAAGTAAGTAAGTAAGTAAGTAAGTAAGTAAGTAAGTAAGTAAGTAAGTAAGTAAGTAAGTAAGTAAGTAAGTAAGTAAGTAAGTAAGTAAGTAAGTAAGTAAGTAAGTAAGTAAGTAAGTAAGTAAGTAAGTAAGTAAGTAAGTAAGTAAGTAAGTAAGTAAGTAAGTAAGTAAGTAAGTAAGTAAGTAAGTAAGTAAGTAAGTAAGTAAGTAAGTAAGTAAGTAAGTAAGTAAGTAAGTAAGTAAGTAAGTAAGTAAGTAAGTAAGTAAGTAAGTAAGTAAGTAAGTAAGTAAGTAAGTAAGTAAGTAAGTAAGTAAGTAAGTAAGTAAGTAAGTAAGTAAGTAAGTAAGTAAGTAAGTAAGGTAGTATATAGTAGAATAATAAAGTTTGTCTCATGAACTGATGTGATATGCATAGTTTCAGTATAACAATGAATCACACATAATAAATTAAACCATCATCGTTTTCAATGGGAATTGAGAACAAAAGATAAATAGAAAGTTTTTCTTTACTTTTTCTTTTGTTTCACTCGGAATTGACACAACTCTAAACATCATAACTGAACTGTCATCTCAATAAGCAATAAAGACAAGTGAAATGATGAAAAAGGCGCTTAAACAATAAAAAAAGAAAATTGCAATGCATATACACTATTACATGTATGTATAGATCTATATAAACTATTGTATGTGTGTATGTATGTATGTGTGTGTATGTATAGAGCATAGTAACAAGACAGATCAGTATCCATATAAACTTATCTAGATATGTATACATGTATAGGTGTATAGGTAACAAGATAGATTTATATCAATCCTCTCTAGTTCTTCGATCTTTAATAGGAATAGATAATTGAGATGAAATAGTTGATGTATTCTTTTCATGAATAGATTTATTCAATGGACAATGTTTTGAATGATCTATAGATCTATTTAAATTTGGTGTAAATGAATTCACATTAGGAATTTGAATTTCATTAGAAATTTTTATAAAACTAGGTCGATTCATTGGTTCATCATGCCAACAATGATTCATTAATGTACGTAACCATACTGGCATTAAATCAGGTGCAGGTAATCTATAACCTGAAAAACAAATTGGAAGACAAGACTCAAACTACATTTAATCAATTTCTTTAAAACTACCTAATTAACTATCCTTTATATCGAATCAACTGATTCAATATGTAGAAACTTCTTAATTGTGACATCCGTAACTGATTGTCATTCGTGAAACAAACATATTTGAAATCATCTCTCCATAGGAATTACTTTACTTTACTCCCATTATTCGCTGGCTGCATTGATGTATACTGCTCACATGAAAATGTATTGAATGTTCTAGCAACCTGTAAGTGTATCTTATTTCAAAAGTGATATTATAGGAACTTTAAATATTTAGCCAATATGATTAGTGAATTCCCTGAATAAAACCTTATTACTTGATATCATTTCAAGTTAACACTGTGCTTGACAACCTTAACTAATTTGAAGTAGTATATCATCACTGTGTCACATGATACATGCATTTTGGTAGATCTGATTGACACTATTTCGGTAATTACTGGTTTGTTGTTTCATGCTCTGTGTTTTCTGTTTTACTTTCTCTAGTAATAGATAATAATCATTAATTCAATCTGGCAAAAGAAATCACCTTAAATACACCATTCATAAATTGATAAGGTGTCCATTTAAGAAAAAATTAAAAGTTCCCGTCTGATACATTGGATCACTGTATTACATGTCCTACGCAAACCATTACTTCAACTAGTGTATACTTAAAACATATCTTCTATCACATGTTTGTTCTTTACATCTAATGTTACTATGCATATCAAATTGATCATACCTGTAAACTAGCGTGAATCTGTAATTATTATTTTCAGAATATATATAACTATATATATTATTCAAGTGTTAACAGATGAATAAGAGAATGTTCTACTTCACATGTTCATTTATACTGTTACATAATCGGAATAATTTGATTGAATAATTTATTTTGTCTTCAAACCAATCATCAGTGTTTAACAAAAGTTGTATCGTGGATAAGACGCTTAAATGCTCTTGTACGGCCGAGAGTGGGGAGAGTTCGCTCTCACTCTACAAATGCTTTCACATAGCCACGTGCATACAACCACTGCCAGGCATGTCCTACTCACTGCTTTTATTGGCGGGTGTGTTATTTACGACATTGAATGAACGCAAAGAGAACATCCGGCGATTTAACCGTGTTGGTGGACACACAGAGTCCACCTAGGGAAGTTGGAAAACCTTTATTCCAAACTAATCGTGCACAGGGGCTCCAGTATCTTGAAGGAACAAATGGCATATGAACCTGTTCTTGGTCATCGGCTATCACGGGACTGCATCTCCTTACCATGCTCCGTTGCCTTGTGGATCACACTTTTAGGTCGATGACTCCGGATGTGGCCCCATCTAAGAAAACCACGTTGTTCGGTTTTCGCACCTGAGCAGCATCACAGCCCTGCAGGAATCAAACTCTTATCGCCTGACAACAGTTTCATTTAAGTCAAGATGGTAAAGACACATTATGGATAAGAGTAAGTTAACACAAAAATTCAATTCCAAAACATCCTGTTAACTCGTTCCATTCAATGAGTATTAAGAAACTTACATAACACTGGAACATAGATTGATTAGAAATGATTTACCTGATTCAATCATATCCCTTGTTTGTTGATTAGACCAATTCCGATAAGGAACATCACCAAAAGTAAATATTTCCCATAAAAGTACACCATAAGACCATACATCACATTTAATAGTGTAACGACCAGTTCGTAGTGCTTCAGGAGCTGTCCATTTAATTGGGATTTGACCTCGTTTATCACTTAACTAGATAACAGAAAACATAAATAGATAGATAAGGTAAATCACATTTGTACTCATATGAACGAATCATAAAGGAAGAAAAGAAAAAAAGTAACATGGTAATGACACTGTTATTACAATAGTACAATATGGCGAGAAACAATAATGTTTAAGTAACAAGTTGGCATTTGATAGATATTCTTGTGAAACTACTTCATAGTAATTGAATTTGTTAGATCTAGATGGTTGTTCATTTGATATACTGCGTATAACTGACCACTAGAACGTCAAAACCCTTCCAAGTCACAAGGAGAAGACAGAAGACTAATGAAAGAAATATTATTCCAAACAGTGTCAATTACGGTACAAATTGTCAGGTATTTATAGTTTTTAGTAACAACGAAATCATCATTACAGTCCTCCAATCCGCATACAGGGGGTTATTAGCCTTGTCCGATCGGGAAGCTACACGTAGGAATTCTATAATATTCTTCCGAAAGGTGATTGGATGGAATATCTTCGGCTGCTTCTGAGCCTCTCACAGCTTCCCCGAGTTCACCCGTGGTCCGTCGTCTCACAGTTATATGACGAAAGGTGTTTCTGACATCAAAATATGTCAGTAATAATAATGAACGATAGACATTTCGCTCACTGTAACACAGAATAGATCACAGTACTCAAGTCTTTGACTGTGTCATTATAACCGGAACGTTCATATTCCCATAGACGCATCAGTGCTTAAATTTGAAAAAAATACTATATCCATAAGTGTCAACTAGTACAAAAAATATGATCAAGATCTTATACTATTGACCAACCTTGTCTAATACAAAAAACTAGTATTGAAATAGAATCTCTTAGTGAAATAATAAGCTAAAATCTCTCCAAATGTATTATATATACATATCAATATACCCGGATGCTCTGGTATGGTTAAGAAAAGGGGGAGTCAGTTCTTACTCTCCAAATTCTTTCACATGGCCATCAGTAAACAACCCTTGCCAGTACAGACCTACTGACTGACTTCTCCTGGCATCACTGTAGTTTCCGAAGTTAACAGGACGAAAAGCGAATGTTCGACGCTTGAACCGGGTCGGTGGATATGCATAATCCACTGTGAGGGAGTGTTAACCCTCATTCCAAACCAATGATGCATATGGGTTGCAGGATGCCGAAGGATGAGAAGGCGTATGAATCAATAGTTGGTTACTTGCTAGCATGTGACTGTATCTGCCTACTTTGTTCACTGCCTTGTGGATTAGACCTATAGATTAAAGGCTCGGGAAGTGACCTCCTTAGAAAATCACTTGCTTTGATTTGGGCACCCGGGCAATAACCCAGGCCTCAAACAAATCAAATGATTTGTGTAGCGTATATGTATTCGTCGCCTCCTTGTAACAATGTTTATGTTTAAATAAATAATACACGTATTTGATGTAAAATGAGATTTATGAACACCAACATTATATACATGCATCAATCTATTTATTCAACTTACTTCATATATATGCTCTTCCCTCGACATGCCAAAATCAGCTATTTTTAATTGACCATCATCAGAAATTAAACAATTTCTTGCTGCTAAATCACTGTTTTCATACAGATAGATTGTGTATAAGAATATATTACAGAAAGAAAGATAGAAAATAATATTAGTCTCATAGTTTAAAGGAAGACAAAGACTATATACACTGACGCTATTGTGATCAATTCTGAGCCATGTCACCCAGAGTCTATAACCATTGGTTACCATAGTCACACAGACCTCAACCATGTAGTCTGCATCTACCAACATGGCTAAGACTAGGGATAAAATGCTTAAACTTGATGATTATCGCATACACTGTTAACAAAGTTTCAATATTCAAACCGAGTTTCAAGTCGTCACTCTTCTCCACATTCCATCGTGATTAAGACTGAATTAAAAATTCCATCACAACATCAATTTAAATTTGTTCGCACAAGCTACAACACTGTTGAATAGATTTTTAGTAAACAGAGATCTGACTCCATTTAGATCGTATTAATGGTTGTCATTGAAATATACATGTCGCTAATACTTGTATATATTCATCGACTTAAATCGAGTCGGTGAATAACGTGATTAAATAAGTCAAATATGAGAATGGATTTTGAATACGTATATGTTAACAACGTCCGCCTGGAGCCCCTCTATGGCTACTGCCGGTCACAAGCTCAGGTAAAAGTGGGGTGTTGGCCATGGGGTTAGTGACCCCATCCCGTAGCAATCTAACTCGCTAAAAACACTAACCAGAAAAAATTATTCAAAATATGGTTTTGGTAGAACGAATAAATTGGCCTGTCTGGAAGCTCGAATAAGCTATGTGGGCTTAATATAGCAACCGACATTACAGATTTCAATTAGAATAGTAACAAAACACCCCATTCATTCAAATGTTACTAAGGGAAATCTGACCGAAGCTACACATTGTTACATAAAGTCACAAATTACCTTGTACTTAATAAGCAAAATTACAGAAGATGAGTTCATTTCCATTTACACATTTTTAATCTATGCCGTTGAAAGTCATTAGAGAACGTATGCTAAAAAACTCACTACAGGTAGGAGCAGGAGGAGGAGGACGACGTTAGTTGTACCACGACTTGATTACTGAGAATTATAAATTAGCATTTCTGACAACTGCCACCAAACATCAAACATTAGTAAATAAGCTTCTATTACTACTACTACTGCTACTACTACTACTGCGAAAGATACATTACACTGTTTAACAAGAAACAATTATAGTGTCTGTTATTATGTTAAGCCCATATAACTTATTCTGGCTTTCGGACTGCCCATTCTATTCATTCTAGTTGAGTTACATTCTGACCTTGTTAATTACTCCCTTATCAATCTTGACTGTTCTTATATGAGCGCGTAGGTGTGTGTACACTTCTTATCTCATTACTCATCACAAGTATGTAACTTAGTTTTGTGGAACTATAAATATTGACTAACGTTTGGTTAAAGAGGAGTTGGCTTACACCCACTATCTCCACTGCACGTCGTTTCTCTTCTCTCTGTTCCGTTCGCTTCATATACAAAATATATGCATCCAAAAGTCCACTCTCATCATTTGACTTATTCAATTCCGTTATTGACTAACGCGATTTAAGTCGATGATTGTATACGATGACAGGCGACTTATATATTTGAACAACCAACATTCATGCGATCTACTTGGAGTCAGATCTCAGGTCACTAAGGTGGAGAGCCCTTCGACAAAAACTTCCGATCGAAATGACGACAGAACAAAAGGGCCTCACAAAAAGTGGTGAGCCCACCGCTGCCGATGAACCTAACGGGACTCACACAATCAATCTTTACAACCATTATCGGAATTCAATCTATCAAATATGAATGTTTATTCTATGGATATGAAAATGAGAGTAAGGTAATCCTTACCGATGAATACAATTTTTCGCTTCTAAATACATCATTCCATTAGCAGCATCTAAACTCATTTGAAGTAGTTTCATAACAGGTAATGCATTTTTTGATTTACGTAAATGATTTAAAAGAGAACCACCTTAATAAGGAAGATAAAAAGAGAAACCAATAGATTAGAACAATATGAATTATTAACTGATCAAATGAAAAGAGTTAACATGATCCTCCCAATCAAGTGAATATATAGTTGCATATACCTAACTACTAACTATATGTGAACTTAATAACAGACAGATTGTTATAGAAAAGTCAAATCTCTATACGTCAACTACTGAATAATATTAAGTAGTATGATGTGATATACACAAAAAAGATAAACATTGAATGAAGACCGTGGAATTGTCAAGTGAATAACTCACTCACTTCTATTTGACAGTTGTGCAGATCATATTGTCCAGAAAGCCCACAGAATGAAACAACAAGAAAATCAACTAATCACAACAGTAGATTCACTTGAATTTTATAGTAATTCACTTAAAAAGCGTTCACACTTTCCCATTGTTTATATACAGTCAGTCAGTCAGTCAGCTGCAACGTAGGACCAGGCACGTATATGCATCGGTCCAAGTTGCCATACCGCATTAGCACAACAAGATGAACACCGGATTCATAGTAGTTAATTCAGTGGTGGTAATATATAGAAGAAAGATTGTGTATAAGGAGATAGTAAAGGAAGAAAGAATTAGTTCTTAGACAGATATGAAGCGATTTTAATCTCTTAATTTAAGGAAGACAGAGAGTGTATACACCGACGCCATTGTGATCGATTCTGAGCCATTTCACCAAGAGTCTCCAACCATTGGTTACGATAGTCACGCGGACCCCAGCCAGGCAGTCTGAATCTCTCAACATGGCTCAGACCAGAAGTTAGTAACTTCAAGCACTGATGCCACGTTTTGGTTTGGCCGCCCATAACTTTCTTCCAATTATCCCTAACACCGGTTAGCATTGCGCGTCGTGGTAATCGGTGTTCAGGCATACGCAACACGTGGCCCAACCATCTCAGTCGATGAAGATTCATAACCTCATCAACTGATTTACCATCATTCCCTAATACCCTGCGTCTCACCTCACTATTACTTTCCCGGTGATCCCATCAGATGCGTGCAATATTTCTAAGGCATCTGTGGTCAAGTACTAGTAGCTTACAAGTATTTTCTACTCTTAAAGGCCATGTTTCGCAGCCGTATAGAAGGACGGAACGAACTGCCGCGCAGTATACTCGTCCCTTAATTGATAGACGGATATCTCGCCTTCGCCATAGATGACGTAAGTTGGCAAAGGCCAAGCGAGCTTTTCGAATCCGTGCTGAGATTTCGTCAGACACCAACCCATTAGGGCTGATCAGACTTCCAAGATAAGTGAAGTTGTCTACACGTTCGACTACTTCACCCCCTATCCTTAGTTCAGGTGTTGATGCAGACCAGTCCTGAAGCAACAACTTGCATTTAGAGGGAGAAAATCGCATCCCAAACATTCTAGCATTGTTGCTCAGTGCTACCAAAAGACTCTGCATTTCATCAGCGTCTTCACCAAACAGGACTATGTCATCTGCGTATTCTAAGTCAATAAGTGGACCTCCTGGTAGGAGATCAATACCCGAGAAGTCAGTCGATGAGAGCGTTATTTCCATCAGGATGTCTATGATAAAGTTAAACAAAAAAGGAGAAAGTGGACAGCCTTGACGGACGCCACTTGAGGTTGCAAAAGCAGATGACAGTTCGCCATAGGCTCTGACCCGACTAGTAGTGTTTGAGTAAACAGCCTTCACAAGGTTTATGTACTTCTGAGGTACTCCTTTCAATGACAGACACTGCCACAGAACCTCTCGGTCAACAGAGTCAAACGCTGCTTTTAAGTCAAGGAATACCATTATTGTCGGACGCCGATAAGTATGCCTGTGTTCTAGAACCTGACGAATGGTGAATATGTGGTCGATGCAGCCACGACCAGGTCTGAAGCCAGCCTGATTTTCACGTGTTTGCAGTTCACGAGTCTTAGTTAGGCGTCCGATAATTATCGAAGCTAGTATTTTAGATACTATATTAGTCAAACTAATCCCTCTATGGTTGTCACAGGATGATTTTGACCCTTTCTTATATATTGGGACGATAAGTGATTGTGACCAGTCAGAGGGGATAACGTCTAACTCCCAGATTTTAGCTAAAATATTAGTCAACCTAATCGCTAAGACTAGACCACCATCCTTAAAGACCTCTGGGGCCAATCCATCTGGACCAGCTGCCCTTCCTCGTTTCAGATTAGCTATAGCCTTTTGAACTTCAGCTAGAGTTGGGGGACCTACTTCAATGTTCCATTCACACTGTCTGGGAATAGAGGGTAGTTGTAGAGTAGCTGAAGGCCAGCTAAACTGCTCCTTAAAGTGTTCCGCCCATCGTTCTAAGCGTCTGGACTGGGAGCAGATGAGAGTGTCGTCTTTTTCCGAAATGGTCTGACTTACACTTGATTTATTAATTCCAGTTTCTTTTATTAGTCTGTAGAGTTGTCTTGTGTTCCCTATAGCCGCCGCCTTTTCCATCTCTTTTGCTTTCGTTGCCCACCACTGCTCACGATCATTCCTTAGACTTTTGCTTAATCTAGATTTGATTTCTCTACGCTCTTCATCGTATTCAAAACCTGATGGGATGAGTTTGCGAGAATCTATCAGTGCAATAGACCTTGACGAAATCCATTGGTTTTTTGTAACCATTTGGTTTAAATCACAGGTAGATGTCACTGCTGTTTCCACAGCTGCTTGTATAACTTTTCAAGCAACATCTGGGTCAGTCTCGTTTTCAGAACTACCTAAGTGTGACCTCAGTTGTTCCTGGAACCTACTTTTGGCTTTCTCATTACTCAATTCGGTTCTAATGAGTCTTTTTTGTGTGGCTCTTTTGCGTCCAGTGAGGCGCAAGCAGATGCGTGCTCGTACTAGGGCATGATCAGAGTCCAAGCAGGTACCCCAGAATGAGCGACAATTTTCTATTGACCCTCTCCAACGATGACTGATGGCAATATGGTCTATTTGAGTCCATCGTTGGTTTGGTGCAGGGGGTCGCCATGTTAGACGATGTCTCTCCTTATGCTTAAAATTTGTGTTTGCTAAAAATAAACGATTGTCTGAGCACAGTTGCAGCAGACGATCACCATTATCTGTTCGCTATGCCGGAATACTAAAATACCCACCTAAATGTCTTTCTGTTTTGTTTAAGCTAACTACCTGGGCATTAAAGTCACCTCCTACGAGTACTATGTCTGAACGTTTAGCTTTCTGAAGAAGTTCAGACAGCTTTCTGTAAAATTCATCTTTCACTTCATCCGAACTGCAGTCAGTGGGAGCGTAGGCAGAAACGACGAAAAGGCAACGACGTGTGTCCCTATCCTTCCGAGTTCTTACGGAGCCGTTAAGCCGAACAGCGCATAGACGACTGTTAACAGGGATCCACTCTAATAGCGCTTGTTCCGCCCTCATGCTAAGTGCTATGCCTACACCTGCCAGTCCACGAGAACTAGCCATCGGGTCGCCAGATACACGGAGGGTGTATCTCGTTGGCTCTCCGTTTTGCCGAGGTGAGGTCAAGTGAATGACCACACTAGGATCCTGTATGCGTGTTTCGGAGACACAGCATACATCAATGGTACGAGATTCTAAGGTTTTAGCCAAGGAAGCCTGCTGACCGATTTGGCATACTGTGCGTACGTTGAAGGCTCCAATGTATAGTTTGGAGCGAGGTTTCAGTAGACCTGGGACAGTGTTTTGAGCACTAGAATCGTTGGCTGTGGTGACACTTGAGGAGGAAGCTAAAAGAGGAAGTTTAGTGTATAAAGTCGATGTAGGAGGAATAATAGGAATTGAAGAGGGAGGTTGATTATGAATACAGTGGTCTTGAGTGCTGTTAGAGGTATGAGGGCGGTTATCACTTCCCGGTTGCCCACACCGTGGAAGGGTTCTTCTGGAGGTACCTGAAAAGGAAATTGGATTAGAGTTGGTCATAGTGACCTGAGAGCGTGACCGCAGTGCCCAAGGGACAGCTGCTTGAGGTCGGTCACACACGACCTTTTTATGAGTGATTTTTGTGTTAGCTCCGTACTTGTTGAGTCCTTACCGCCGGAGACGGATATCCGTGGGATAAGGCGAGGTGTGCATTTTTAGGGTCGACCTTTTCTAACCCCACCCCTCCTTGTGGGAAGGCAGCATCGCTGTCATGCTGCTTGTCTGAAGGAAACACCTTACTGCTGTCACACCTCTGTACAGTTAGCAGTACGACTTCGCCTTCGGACCTTGGTTTTGTTGCTTTTAGTCTTACCGCTCTTCAACCGACCTGTCTGGCATGGTAGGACCTTGAGGAACGGTTGTTCCAGCCAGTATAGCTCAGTTGCTTCATCACGATAGGCAAGCCCGACCACCACGTCAAGGTAGCAACAACGGTCAGGAGTTTATATACAAGATTAGATCAGTCAGCTATAGCATACATGGAAATTTAACAGAAACCTAAGAGCTACCTATAGTTTCATACTTTCGGTTGAGTTCTAAACCGCAGTTGTGAGTAAAATTCGACGAAAGTATTTCGTTCCATTTGGAACCAGTTGCTAGAATATATATATGTATTGTAGTGCAGACGTTCATAAACTAGTTTTTCAAAGTCATTCCTTTAGTTCTAGATTCATTTCATCCTTATTGAAACAATAATTTTCCTGTCACTTATCTTCATCTTCTACGAAACCATATTTGTTCCATTTCCAATGATATCCTAGCCAAATTCAACAGATAGTTTGGTACATAAATGTAAAAGTCCCCGTTACGATACCACATTAAAACCATGGTAGCGAAATAAGATTAAGAATAGATCACGTGATTACGATCAGAATTTATTAGGGTGAAATAAAGTAGAAAACGGTTTCGAAATTGGAGGTCCTGAGTAAGGCAAATATCAATTATGTTTACGCTATCTTTGTTTTTTTTACCGATTCTCAAACAAGGTACACAATGTTTATAACTGTTGGTTGAGAAAGTTGAGGGAGTATATAACCCGGTAGTTCTCATCTATTATTATGGTTCAAACTAACTTTCAGTGAATTCATGAGCTGATATCAAGTTACTAACTTATCGTCTATACGTTTTTTCGAATCTAATTGCAGACCAGTAAACGTCGTTTACGGTAGTCGTTGGATATGCGTAATACACGTTTGAACACGTCAGTTGCTGAAGATATGCTACTTCATCAACCACTCCGTATTTTTCAACAGTAACCCAAACGCTACTAAGTCGATGGTTACAGCATGCTCGACTAGCCTTTCAAAGACATTGATGGTCAACGTCCAACCATAAAATACTGTCAATTCATATACTACAACCTTTCTCGTTTGAAAATGTTACTACTTATAGCTAGTAAGTAGTAAGAATAACAAATTAACATATATGATACAATTGTAAGCTAAACGATGAAATATGCTAGAATTCATGATGAAAAACATGTCAACTTCACCAACCTGGAACATACTCCATCACAATCATAATTGGATAAGATTGAACTGCAATACCAACTAATTTGACAATATTTGGATGATTGAAATTTAATGCAGTTGTTTCACCTTGGAGAAATTTCCGACGTAAATCTGATGCTGTCATATCGACACGACAAGTTTTCACTGCAACTTCATTTCCATTATATACACCACGGTAAACATCACCAAAGTTACCCTGTGAAAAGAGAGATGCAGAATAGAATAAATAGTACACTTTACCACATCAATACAGAAAGTACAAACGACTGACAGTTGTCGATTATTCCTTCGGACCCATTCATCTATGTATTAGAAAAGCGATTGGAACCAGGTGTTTCCTTTGTTGTAGCATGACCAAGAATTATCATCTGTCATTAGAGACATTCTAACAAGATCGAGAGTTGTGTATCATTTTCACAGTTCGGTCACAGAATTCTTCTATTCCATGATGAGATAATGTGAAAATAAACAAACAACCCCAAAGCTTAATTCAGATCGCCAACATGAATACAAATCTTGTTTCCAAATTTAAAACACAGAAATAAGGCGTCATGGTAGACGGCAGATAGACGTATCTAGAACATATGCCAATAACCCTAATCGATGAAAATTCACATTCTGAGATTGATTTGGCACTGCAACACAATAACTTAGGCATAATGAATGGTAACTTTGGGATTCATATCGCAGAGGCTGAGAATGGTGTTCGGGACTTAAATGGCTGGGCTAGGCGAGGCGGGAATCAGAACCAACAAGGACTCTGGGCTGCTCGCACGTGTTTTACGCATCCTCGGTTCGATCGATAATTCACTGCTCTCTGATTGGCGGTATTATTACGTTATCCAGTGACAGGGCACTCATTCCACAACTTATAACAATAATATAAAGACATTACAAAATAATAAACATAAGAATGAGACTACTAATAAATCGGTTAATAATTCGTGAGTTCCAATGTCTTAAAAAACATACTTGACCAATTTTTTGTAGCAGTTGTACATCACGATTGTCTAGTTCCCAATCAGGTCTTGAAATTGGTGTAATAAGACATGCTCCTGATTTTGCTGTCACGGGAGTTTGAGTTTTCATATGATATTCAATCAGTTCCCTGGAAAATTTTAGTTATTAAACAAACAGCAAGTGTGAATATTCAACGGAAATACATGCTCACCAATTACATTACTTAAATGATTGAAAAGTTTTTGTACTAATTTGTTTACGAACAATACATAGACCCGTTATTGTCGAACTCAAAACACATATGACATATTTCGAAGGAAACACTAACCTACTCACAAGTAGTAACTATCACTGAACTAAAAATACTCACTGGATAGTCTCAACAATGTCTCTGTAAGACATGCATCAATGTTTTGTGCTAGTTAGAAGTCGGAAGCATGGGTTATTTGGGATTATCATAACAACTATGAAGCGCATGTTGTGTTGATAAAACTTAGTATTAGAACACACACATTACTGTGCTATCTGTGTATGAGATACGACATTATTCTTAACCAGAAAATCCGGGTGAAAATACGTGTATTGGACCTCGAAGTAATACCCACATTGTGTGGAAACACACCAAAACTTCGTGAACAAGTGGCTAATATTTACGTGTTTTTCATTTAGGATGCGACCGGTAGAAACATTCCGTAACTCAGATTGCATACTGCATTCATTCACATATATCCATCTCGTATGTGAAAATTTAAAAACACGTTAGCCAGTTATAGTATCCGGTTGGAAACTGACTATAATAAAATATTCTTTTTCTTTGTCTTGCATATGACTTTCATACAGGTGGACGCTAGAAACCTAATCAACAACTTGACTGTGTAGTATGGAAACAGCTACTAACTGAGCTCACATTACTCAAAGCTTGTCCATAACATTAACAATAGAAGGAGAGGTTTCTAAAGAAAATGTGCCATCATTCACCAAAATGCACGACTAAGAAACATTAATAGTTTAGTGCCAGATATAATTTTGTTCAGTGGAAATTAGAAAAGACTAGACGAAAGAAAACGACTACTACTACTACTACTTACCTAATTGTAGAGAAATGACCATCTTCTAAATGCCAACCTTCACCTGACTCTGGTCCACCATATAGAATAAAATGTCTATGACCATGCCAAAACACAGATAAAACCATACGTAAAACAGTCCCATCAATATTATGATCTTTATTTAATATTGTTTCGTTATGATTACCATTGATTAAATCACCATTAGTTCCATTCCAATGGGCTATGGTATCACGTCCACTGGAACGTCGTTTACTTGTTTGTCGAACGAGGAAATCCCCTTGATTCTGTAAGAGACTGTAATAGCAAGAAACAATGCGGTACAATAAAACTCTTGATTCTAATCTTCATATGCAATACATATAACATAACAAGCGAAGAGTTTATTATTACAACTGCACAATCCGAAAGACATTTGCGATCAAATTATGAAGTCACTTTCTCTTCTACACACTCAAAACAGATTAGAATGTATGATTGAAAAATACCACACTTTAGAATAATTAAGGGTACCACATATGATACTGTACTGAACGAGAACAAAATTAGGGACAATCGAATGTATTTGAACAGATAACTACACAATCTCTTAGTAAAATCTGAGAACTATACAGTAAATACTTCAGTTGCAAAATATCTATCAATCGTCTTAGATTTCACTGTTCCTTCATTTCCACCACGGCAATCACTCTCTCTCTGTTCACATTCTCTCCTCTTCGATCTTCTTAACCTCCTGATGTCAAGTATTTCACTTTCGATTGATGATGATACATACTACTCATATCGATCGACATAAGTAGCACACACTACAATGCAATTGTTCATTGAACACTCCATAAATAGTTACGCCAGCTACTAGTGTTTTATAAATTCAAATAAAAAATGATCAGAATGCTGCACGAAATACAAACTTGTTGATATTTAAAGCCATAAGCAAAATTTAATAATTAAACTATGAGTGTACTACTTCATAACAGATTGCCATATCCTGATGTGACTTATGAATGGTAACCGTTGAGATCTGTTTATGGAACAATGCTATACATATATCTTTATTGTATAATTGTTATGTCATTAAACTATACATATTCATGTTCCTCTTATTACACGATCTACATTGCCCTATAAACTTTTATTATACGATTTACCAGTTTTGAGTTATGCCCAGTCTATTCATTAGTCTCCCTTATTCATAGCCACTTTTGGCTGGATCTTCT
Source organism: Schistosoma spindalis (assembly GCA_946903255.1). Lineage (NCBI taxonomy): Eukaryota > Metazoa > Platyhelminthes > Trematoda > Strigeidida > Schistosomatidae > Schistosoma > Schistosoma spindalis. Next base: position 17,884,638 of record OX336423.1, read on the forward strand.
ACAAATGTGTATTTTCTATTTTGTGTTATGATGTGGTCTGTTTGGTTTGTATATAAACCCAGTATATTTGAAATAAATGATTCATATCGCGAAGGCTGAGATTGGTGTTCTGGACTCAATAGGCAGGCAGGACTGGTCAGGAATAAGGACTGACAAAAGATTTCTCGTACGGGTTTTTGTATCATAGCTCCGATCGATAACTCACTGTTGTCTAATTGGCAGTATCATAACATTATACATTGAAATGGGCACAAGAGTTGTCATACCATATAAGCACAGAAATGCAGTTGTCGATTCAAATCCCTTAGTGGTAAAGGTAGTAAAATATAAACAGTAATCGGGAAGATCAGGGCTTTGAAGATGTTATTTAAGGAGTATAATCCAGTAGAATAGATTTGGAAAGAGAAAAAATAAAGGGACATGAAGAATTCAGAAGATTAGAATTTGAGAATACACAAAGAGTGGATGCACCTACACCATTGCAAACCAATTTGAGCCAAGTCATTCAAGGTCTCTAATCAACGGTTGCTATCATATCGCCGATCCCAACCAGGAAGTTTACACCTACCAACATGGCTCAGTCCACTTGTCAGTGACTTCATGGATCTCTGACATGTTTTGGTCTGGCCGACCATAGCCTTCTTTTATAACCTACTCCTACACCATAAAACATCGTTCGTCGAGGCAGTCGGTGGTTGGGCATACGTAACACGTGTCCCAGACATCTCAAATGAAGAGGTTTCACTACTTCATCAATCGATTTGCCATTCTTACATAGTCTCCGTTTCCTAACAACTGTATTACTTACTCGGCGGTCCCACGATATACGAGCAACGCTTCCAAGACACCTATAATCGAATATTAGTAACCTAAGAATATCCTCTACTCTTACCAGCCATGTTTCACTGCCTTAAAGTAGGACAGAACGAATTGCTGAGCTGCAAAACCGTACTTTGGTTGATAGACGGATATCTCGCCTACACCAAAAATGACGCAAGTTGTCAAAAGCTAGTCGAGCCTTCTGTATCCGTGCTGAGATTTCGTCACAAACCAGACCACAAGGGCTGATGAGACTTCCAAGATAAGTGAAGTGGTCGACATGGTCAACTACTTCACTCTCTATCATTAGTGCAGGTGTCGATGCAACCCAATCGTGAAGTAACATTTTGCATTTCGAGGGGGAGAATCGCATGCCGAACATGCCTGCATTGTTGCTTATAGTGTTCAGAAGACTCTGTATTTTGTCAACGTCTTCATCATATAGAACTATGCCATTAGCATATTCTAAGTCAACAAGTTATAACACAAAAACGATTTAATTTCAAATATAATGATAACCCCCATTATGATATTTACGTTTTAGCCATTGTTGTTGATTGTTACCCATCAATAATCTGTATCCAATGAAAATCTATTCCATTTTGTTTTTCTTAAATTAAGATTCCCAACACTTTGTTTTTTATCAAAAACAATTCACAATGTGTCTTTAATGAAAAATAAACAAGAAAAATTTAATTTCTATGTGAAAAGAAAAAGAAAATATTCTACAATATAATAAAGTACATGTAAAATAAATGAAGAATTTAAAAGAAACAAAGAAAGAAAGAAAAAAGAAAGGGCAGGGTCTTAGTCCTGATTGTAGTCATGTTGATACTTGTGACAATATTAAACAGTCAACATCATGTTATAACAAGATATTCTGAATAATATATCAGCTATTTAAAACAAGAATAGTAATAAGGAATAAATGAATGAAGTAGTGAGTGAGTGAGTGAGTGAGTGAGTGAGTGAGTGAGTGAGTGAGTGAGTGAGTGAGTGAGTGAGTGAGTGAGTGAGTGAGAGGACCTTCATAAGGAGTATTGATTTTTATTACTCAAACATACAAACACTACTTTTTCACACGTTCAAGTACTATTACAAGTATAATCATAATTCTAATATTCAATAAATTAATAAGTAAATATATGTAACTATTACAAGTAAGTGATCTAACATAAAAATATCCATTATATATCTAGGCTTACAATAGTAAAAATCTTATATTGTCATGGTATGTACAATAGGCTAAAAGCCACACCTTCAATAAAGAAAACACATATTTCGTAATCCGGTAAATCAATAAAATCAGATTATATTATTGTTCTTCAAGTTTATTAAAATCAAAACAATGATAATAAAAACCTTAACAGTGAAAAACTAAATTAATAATTGAATTCATGAGTCAATTAAAGCTAGACCGCCATAGAAAACCCGGAATCACTGGACGGCCGTGACCAGGTCTATTGTGAGATAGTAACACACTGAAGACAATGGTGGACAGTGGCGCGATTTCCTGGATTGATTGGATACTGGATCAGTGGTCTAACAGTTAGGCGTTCGCGCGCGAGAATGATAGGTCCTGGGTTCGAATCTAGCGGGTGGGGTGGGATCGTGGATGCGCACTGTTGAGGAGTCCCACACTAGGATAAAACGGCCGTCCAGTCCTTCCAGGTTTTCCATGGTGGTCTAAATTAAATTGATTCATGAATTCAATTATGAAAAATTAAATCACACGTGGCAGATTTAATATAAATAACGAAAAGTTAATAATGAGGCATTGATCTCCTTTTAGTAGATCCACTTATAGACTTACAATACGCAGATGATATAGTCTTATTTGGTGAAGACGCCGATAAAATGCAGAGTCTTTTGGTAGCACTGAGTAACAATGCCAGAATGTTTGAGATGCGCTTCTCTCCTTTTAAATGCAAGTTGTTGCTTCAGGACTGGTCTGTGTCAACACCTGAACTAAAGATAGGGAGTGAGGTAGTCGAATGCGTTGAAAACTCCACTTATCTTGGAAGAATGATAAGCCCTAATGGGTTGGTGTGTGACAAAATCTCAGCACGGATTCGAAAATCTCGTTTGGCTTTCGCCAAATTACGTGACCTATGGCGAAGGCGAGATATCCTTTCTATGAATAAAAGGATGAGTATGCTGCTCGGCAGTTCGTTCCGTTCTACTATACGGCTGCGAAACATGGCCTTTAATAGTAGAAGATACTCGTAAGCTACAAGTATTTGACCACAGTTGCCTTAGAAATATTAACAGCATCTGCTGGGATCACTGAGTAAGTAATAGTGAGGTTAGACGCAGGTTATTAGGGAATGATAGTAAATCAGTTGATGAGGTTGTGAATCTTCATCGACTGACATGGTTAGGCCACGTGCTGCGTATGCCTGAACACCGATTACCACGACGCGCAATGCTAACCGGTGTTAGGGATAATTGGAAGAAAGTTATGGGCGGCCAAACCAAAACGTGGCATCAGTCCTTGAATCCACTTACTTCTAGTCTGAGCCATGTTGGTAGATGCAGACTACTTGGTTGGGGTCTCAATGACTATCGTAACTAATGGTTGGGGACTCTTGGTGACATGACTCAGAATCGATCACAATGGCGTCGGTGTATACACTCTTTGTCTTCCTTCAAACTATGATATTAAAATCGGTTCATATCTTTCTTTTTACTAACTAATTTTTAATTCCAGTACTATCTCTTTATATGCAATCTTTCTTTTATATATTACCACCACTGAATTAACTACTTCTATGAATTTCGTGTTGATCTCGTTGTGCTAATGCGGTGTGGCAACTTGGACCGATGCGTGTATGTGCGTGATCCTACATTGTAGCTGACTGATTGACTGACTACGAGGTAATCTCCTCTAATAAATACACACAAAATGAGATGATTAAAACTCTAAATTACAACAACCTATATCCCCATTCAAAATATTCTATGTCTGTGGTAATAATAATGTCCAGCATCTGTTTACGTAGCTAAAAACACCCTCTAAAAGTCATCATATATTAGGCTATTCAGTTGATTTGTTACTTTATGTCTTCATTTAAACAGTTAATTGATCATAAGCAAACAAAAAAAGGCCACATATTACAAATATTTAATCTACACAGAAGGTTAGTGATTATCCGTCACAATCATAACCTTACAAATTCGATTCAGCTATTCACTGAATAAACCAGCTATACAACTTTTTTTCTATGATAAACCTACCGTTCCACCTCTGCTCTAGGCAAAACACCATGAAACCACGGTTCTTTGTTGATATCCACATCGCACTATAAAATAGACAACAACAAAAAATGAATCGTTGTATTTTCAAAATACATAAATTACTATATCAAATGTATTGTTTATACATTATGATGATGAGTCAAGGAGGAAGTTACAATTAAAATGTTTCAATGACTTTTTTTATTCATTTCGACTTACTCCAGTTTAATTGATCAATAACAAAAATAACCAAATTGTAAGTAATCCCTACGAATTTGACGAATGTAACAACAAGATAACTTTTGTTTTCACACTAGATTTAAGTAAGATCAACAGTTTATTGGTCTTAAGTAGTATTCGATTTTTCAATTAAACATACTACAGATTTGTAAGCTACATTATGCTAAAATCAGTTTAGCCCACAAATGCCCTGGTTTGGCCGAGAGCGGGGAGGGTTCGCCCTCCCTCTCGAAATACTCTCACACGGCCACGCGTTTACAGCCTCTGCCAGGGAAGTCCTACTCACTGCCTTCTCGCACCACGGGTGTTGTTTACGAAAATGAGAGGACGAAAAGCAAACGTCCGGCGCTATAACCGGATCCCAATTTAATGGTACACATGGGTTCCAGTATCCTGCGGGAACAAATGGCGTATGAACCAACTTTTGGTCACCGGCTTCCATGGGACTGAATCTCCTCACGATACTCCACTGTCTTGTGGACTAGACCCTTGGGTCAAAGGCTCGGGGTGTGGCCTCCTAAGAAAACCACCTGCTTCGGTTTGAGCACCCGGGCAGTATCTCATCCCACGCACTAAAATCATGATGAACTATTTGCTTATGGAAAATATTCCTTTCTCTCTAATTAACATTGAAATGACTCGTACTATTATTATTATTATTAGTATTATCAATTTACCACGTCATTTACTCACCCTCTCTTATTCCTACTTTATGTATCCGTTTCGACCTAGACAGCAGCTCGCCTATGGTGAAAATTCAGCTTTATCTAAACGTTCTCGAGTCACTGCCTGGTTGAAAATTGTATGTTACCACCGAATATGAGTACTGAAGCAGTTTTTGTGAAACCACGTACACCATTCAAACTGGCTGCCTTCAACGTTCGCACACTTATGCAGGTCGGACAACAGATAGGGCTGGCTATGTCATT